>JAJOON010040367.1:0-25578 GCA_029582645.1 Solanum megistacrolobum
AAGGCCTTAGAACATCTAATCCTTGGAAATTTGTGGATCTTTCCTTCGAATTTCCCATATCTTTAGTTAGTTTTTTTTGTTTCTTTTCTTTGTGCTTCCGCATTCTAATATTCAATTCTCTATTTGTGATCTCCCTTAACCTTGCTGTTATCACCCTGCCCCACCAGTTTCCTAGACTGAATGGAAGATATGACCTTACCTTTCACTACAACATTATAGGCCTACAGCCACCCTAGTAAAGTGTAGCCCAAACTAGCGAAAAGTGTGGCCTTTGATAAAAGGCTACACTTTTGGACTTTAAGCAATACTTTTCCAAGGGTGGCCAAAAGAAACATAACCTTAGGGTTTAGGCAACATGTTTCAAGTGTTGCCTTATTAGCTACGCTTTAAAGCATAGCCTAAAAGGCAAAATGGCAACGCTCTGATGTACCTCAGATAGCAACATTTCTATCTCATACAACTACACTTTCAAGCGTGGCCTTTGCTTCTTTGTTGCCCACGATTTTAAAGTATTGCTTTTTCTATCTAATGTATGACAACGATTTTAAAGTGTTGCCTTTTCAATGTAATGTATGACAATACTTTGAAGTGTAGTCATTGCCCATGTCCATACCACAATTTACTGCCCTATGGCTACAATTTTAAGTGTGGTAATACTATTTTGGCTATAAAATATTTATATACCACAATTTCTAATTAAAAAACACCAATATTGTTTTCAATAAATAATCTCAAGCATTAAATTGGCTAATATGTAATTCAAATATATAGATTTGCAATAAACATCAAAAGATAGTATGTCTTGTGTACATACACATACTTATAAAGCAATATTATAAATATGTGTACACAATAGTTCAAAAAGTACTCTTACAATAGTTCAATATATTCTAGCAATGAATATATTTCACAAAATCAAACATAATGTATTTAAACTTTTACAATAGTTCAATAACTCTTCATCATCCACTTCAATGAGATCAAATTGACTTGTGGCGACCCTTCAAATTTGATCACATCCATTGCCCTACACATTTAAAATGTACTACATAATTAGATTGCAGCAATTATAGAAGAAGAAGTTCCAAATTAATTCCAGATTGCAGTAGTTTCAGATTGCAGATTGAAGACTACAGATTTTTTGAGTTCACTTTGCAGATTCTGAGGCAAATTTAAACCAAATTGCAAATTGCAGATTACAGTTCCAGATTGCATCTTTCAGTTACACATCAAATAGTTAAAAAAAAGTTGAAAAACACTCAGATGGACTGGATTGGCATCTTTCTCGTGTTTTTTTAGATGTAGTTACTGTATAATCGTGTTATACTTGATACTCAAACAGCTTATCAGACAACTAATTGTTTTTCACCTATGCTCAATATAATTAGGAAAAAATAAATAGATTCACGAAAGACCATCAACTAGATTTGTGCATTTAGAAGTTAGGATGTATTCTATTTCCTTACGGCTGCTATTAAGAATCCATCAACATCATAAGGCAGAAGACAGAAAAAAATAAAGAGATTAATAACATACTAGGTTAGTAGGAATAAACATTTTTTCTATTTGAGAAGGTAAGTAATAAGGCAGGAAGGAGTAGACAAAAATAGTGTGACCATGTTCTGGCAATAATACTAGAAGAAAAATGTTGTAGTTTTTAACACACACAAACTGACACTTCGAATTGTCATGGCTCTCCACTCAATCACTTCACTATTTGCTAAAGTGCATTCAAAACAAAATTAATATGTCGAAAGCCAGGTGGCCATGAACATACAGCTAAAAACAACCAATTCAAAAGCTTAGAAAAGATAAATTTGTTTAGGGATAAAAGATTTATGCTGTAATTTTCTACATCACAACATATATACACTAGAAACCAATACATTACCTCAAAAAGTATAGGAAGTACAATGAGATGTCTTGTCGTCCTTCTCTAATTTTGGGATCGCTTATTGATTCTGGCAATAACAGCAGCCTCCTCCTTGGAAATATGTTGCAATCTCTTCTCAAAATCATCCTTTTTGGACCTAAATAAACTATTTCATATCATTGAAAAAACTCCCTTCTTTTTCTTCTTTTTTGTCTTTTCTACATTATTAGTAGATGATACCACATGTTCAGTGTCAGCAAAATCAACATGTTCTTTTCTAGAATCAGCAGTCATTTCTTACAAGTTAAAAAGCATATATATTGAAATGATTGTAGGAGAAAGGCAACGAATGAGAGAAAAAAGCAATAGCCCTATAAAAGCATTGAAGTTAACAGAAAAGTTTAAGTATTTCATAGTTGATACTACAATTCTACAATGTGCTTTGGAATTAGCTTGGAGTGGTTTCTATCGAAAGTTAAAACAAGCTACTAACGATAGATACAAACTCACTCAAATGTTTCTGAGTAGTAATTCCCTTTATCTCGGCTGCTGCATATTGCTAAACACCTTTTCTTGTTGGTCTGGCTTTCAGAAGAACACCTCAGTTCCATCCAAACATCTATTAATCTTTTGGTTCAGAATTTAATAAGCTTGTGAAATGAAGATTCAAGAGCTTCTCATGTCTACACTTAATAAAAAAATACACAAAAGCAAGGCTAGCCTCTCTGATTGAACTTTCTATATGTAAATTAGACTGGTGTTTTAGAGATGAGTATATGCAACATCCCAACTTCGAGATTGACAAATGCACCATTCCAATTTAATATTTAAGTGAAGAATAAAGACGAATACAAACATCTCAGGTGTTAGCTTTCAGATAAAATGAATTAATAGTATGGCATACATTATTTTCTTCTAGAACACTACAACGAAAAATATAAGGAAGCACACCAACCAACTTAAGTTTCAAGTGCAAACGTAAAGAAAATGTTATGTTACCACTAAATAAACAACAAGAATAGGATAACCCGATGTAAAACAAAAACTCTAAGAAGTTAAGACTTGCCATATGACCATCTTCAAATTAATACACTAACAAATACAAAGAATTTAAGACTTGCCCTATGGCCTTCCTCAAATTAATACACTAACCTAGGCCAATGTAACTATACGAACCACATGGACTTGATTCTCTTGACATTGACATCAACCGTCTTTGCGGCACCAATTCTCCAAAATCACCAATAATCTACAGATGTCCTCTCGTAACAACACTTCTATTTCTTGTGTAATAAACCTTTCAATGGGAATCAAAACATTAGACCTGCCAAAACAGTAAAGATGTGACATTAACCATATAAACTGTTGGGCAGAAATAGAAAACACATTTTAACGATATTGAATATTTTTAGCTACTATTTTTTATATATTACTATCTCCATTAATTTTTGGTCACTGAATAAATTAAACTTTGATGAATAACTAATTTTGGTAATTGAACAGAATAATAACACAAGTGTTCTTCTTCTCACAATTAACAAAGAATTTACAATAATAACCATAATCCATGAATTCTATTTTGACAATACAGAACTAATATTCAAGGTGAATATTAAAAAAATGTAGTCCATTATTAAACATGATTAACGTTCACAAGTTGGAATGGTGCTCATTACACCTCAAATTTATACAACTCCAGCATCACAATCACCAGATAATCTGTAACATTAAACTAGATAAATCTCAAAACAGTAATACCAATTCTTCAATTGATTATCACAGTCAATTATTAAACATGATTATCCAACCATCAACATGAACTAATCATACAATACAAATTCTCAAACTGTTAATCCTTAATAAAGCTCATACACAACAAAATTAATACAGATTATGAACAAACAGAACCACCATTGCATCAGATTGCAAGTTGACTGACAAATGAAATCAAATTAAACATTGTAACCATTCTAGTGTATGTAACACTATATCCTGCTTAATTTGTTCCAAAATGAACAACATAAATAAAATAAATTCAACTTTAAAATTCACATTTCTACAGTTAATAAGTAGCCTTTTTAAGCTACAAAAATTCCCTGTCTAATAATCACAAAAGTTATGTTATAGCATGTTTAAAACTAGAAATATCAAAAATACAGTCCTTAAACTTGATTCCACATTCAAACCATGTCACATAAAATGGGATAAATTTGAATCAATCAATGAAATCAAGTAAAACTTACGGAAATTGAAGTAAATTTTAATTCAATCAACCAAATCTAGTAAAAGCAATCGCATAGAGAACATTTGAATTCAATCAACCAAATGAAGTACAATCACAAAAAAAATGGAGCAAATTTCAATCTAATCGACTAAACAAAGTGAAAACAATGCTAGAGAAAATTAGGATTCAATCAACAAAATAAAATAAAAATAATTGCATTAGAAGTTGGAGTACATATGAATTCAATCAACCAAATCAAGTACGGTCAGACAAAATAGGAGTAAATGTCAATCTAATCGACTAAATCAAGTAAAAACAATCGCACAAATTAGATTAAATTTGAATTCAATCCACCAAATCAAGTATAAAATTACCTCAGCAGCGAGGTATTCAAGGACTGTAGATAGATAAACTGGTGCACCGGTTAAAGCTCATTACACCTCAAATTTATTCTCATGATTAAAGTTCACAAGTTACCTTTATAAGATTTCATGTTCAAAATTGTGGTTCCAAAATCTAACCAAACAAGCCAACTGACATGTAACATCATATCCGAAATTTAATCACACTAAAAGAAAACATGGGAAGTGAAAGTAAAGAAATTGTGTAATTAGATTACGAAATTAGAGCTTCCATTGTTCTCAGCCTCCATTAATGGCCAGAGCTTTTCAAAAACATGTGGGCTCCTATAAACTGATCCAATTGGCACTAGCCCGGTACCCCCACCACTTGTACGAGATGCTTCAAATCCTAAAGCACCCATAAATAACAAAATCCCAGACATATACAACAAGGGGGCAAAAAGTAACACCCATCTTCGCCTATATACAACATATACTATCATAAAACCTAACTTCTTTGCAAATTTGTGGAGCTTTACTTGACAATTACCAGTGGTGAAACTAGTAGATACATCAGTGTTCTTATTCCGGCCTAGCCGGCTTAAAAATGCATAAGAAATAATTTCAACATAATTAATACAAGCATTACTTATATACTCTACTAAACAACGATCAAGATGATGAAATACTATTTTGGTATTCAGAAACTAATTGCTTAGGCCATGGGTATTACAAATATCAACATAAAATTTTGTCAAGGAAAGATCCAAAATCACAGTTCAACAAACTTTTGGGAGATAGAGTTCATTAAAGGAAATCACAAAGTATCATAAAAGTGTTGACAATTCATAACATGGAGTAAGCTAAGAATGCAATTAAATCCCATGACATACAAACGCTATATAACATATCTAGTCATAGAGAACTCAAGATATAATCTCAGATTTACACCAAAAATGAACATTAGGTCAGCTTATCAAGAAAAATACGGATTATGTAGATGTAAGAAGAAACACAAAGGGCTCACGATTTTCAGCAATTTCTTCCTGTACTTTGGAATTTCAGTTGTAACTCATGATTTGTTCCATTCCAACAACCCCATAGTAATCAATTCCTTCTTAGTTTCCTCTTCTAAACACAAAACAAAAATTCAAACAATTGCAAGAAGACTGTTTTTAGTACTACATGATTAGTAGAGTAGCTACTTGCATTTGACAAAATCGGTATCAGGGAGAAGACAATCGTAGGTATCGTCAGCTTCAGATAAAGATGACTTAGCTTAAGCTCAGTTATTCAAAGAAAGACGACTTAGATTCAGCTAGTACATTCAACCTTCAAGAGAAGAAAAAACTAGCTAGACTCCCAAAAATCAACAAAATTCGTATCAACAACACCAGAATATCAAAACGATAAGTTCAAATTTTGACTTTCGAAGATACACAAGAATATCAAAACCCTAAAGCTAGAATTTAGACGTTTAGATATAAAATTTCTTACCTGATAAACCCTATTCCAACAACCTTAAAGCTTTAAGACATGCGGTGTGTTCATGTGTGAAGCTTTTTTTTCATCTGTGAAATTTGACGAAACAACTCTTTAACAAAGAATCTATGATGAAAATCATTTTCTTCAGCACTTCAATCTTCAACAAGGAATCTGTGATCAATTTTGATGAAAATCTGTGAGGAAAATCGTATTGTTCTTCAGTTCTTCAGAAAAGCTATTGTTCTTCCGTGAGAGAAAAACGTGTTGTTCAGTGAGGAAAGCGACGATTGTTGCCAATTATATCATATTGTAACAACGCTTATAAAGTGTAGCTTATACCATAAAATAGTACGCTTTACAAGTGTTGTTAATATTATCGTAGCTAAAAGTCAAAAACTTTGGCTACGCTTTGAAAGCGTCCCCAAAAGTATCTTAGGCAACACTTTAAAAGCGCTATCCAAAATTAGTGTGGCTGTAGGCCTAAAATGTTGTAGTGTTTCTTAGGCTTGTATACTCCTTCCCACTCTAACTTTTCCCTACTCGTGATCTCTTGAGTCACAGACTTAACATTACAATTAAGCACAGCAAAATATGGGGATAACGAAGTCATGCCTAAGATTATATCGAAGTCAGCTATATCAACAATAACCAAATTAGTCCAAGTCTGAAAACACATAAACAAAATATGAGAAGTACGATAAACGTGGGTGAATATGATACTCTCTCCAACTATGGTAGAAACATGGATGGGATGCTATCCATACATGGCACGAGTAGGCTTCAAGAGGGCTATAGTGAATTCTCTAAGTCTTAATGACTATTGTATGAAAACCCTTTAAATGAAGTTATTGAAGAATGTTGACTGTTAAATGCTTAATGTAATGATGCATGTTATACTTGGATGATATTATGAGTTACTTCCTTGTTATGACTTATTGTATTTGAATGTGCCTTGCCAATGGTGACTTCAAATGAGTACTTAGTGTGAGTAGTATTATGGGATGCTACTTGCACATTGCACAAGTCCGACTTAGGGGTCATCTTAGGTGATGGTCCTTACGTGATGAAATGATTTCTTAATGGTTTAGGCCTCTTATGTATGTGTATTATTGGAAATGGAAAGGATGAATGGTAAGTTCACTTTTGGTGACTTTAATGTGGTACCTTGGTGTGGATGGTGGTATGGGACGCTATTCATACATTGTACAAGGTATAGTGATGTTTGCGTAATCAAGGACACAACTTCCGATGCAAGTGTCTACGATCGTGCAATAGTATAGTAACCCAAGAAAGGGTTGGGGTCAAGTCCCAAGGGAGTGGGCGTGAAAATTAGTGGTTAAGTGAGAAATTGCTAAAGCTAATCGTAGCTAAAGACTTTGGTGAATGAATACATAACATATTAAAAAGGGTGACGCAAGCGTAAAGTATCAAATGGGGGTTTGTAAGCAAGAAATAACTAAAACAACAAAAATAATGAAAAATACAAGTATCAAGAAGAGATTGTTGGGATGTGATAGGAATACGGGATAGACTAAATCATTGGGTACATGTTTTTTATAGTAAACTCATTGAGTATTTGTGACTAGGCTAAACTTTAAGGGGGATAAGCTCTCTCTCGAGCAACTTACCCCGTTTCAAATACGTTCCTCTCGGACACCCACTTACCACATGAAGAACAACCTCCTCCTTAACCCACTCATTCTCTCGAGCTGAGTGTGTGGACATGGGACTAGGGTTCACTCTCGCGAGCTGAACCTCGTGTCCACCCACTGATGCTGGCCATCAATTTAGTGATCTTAGTTTGACGACCTCTCTCTCAAGCTAGCCGAAAACAGATATATAAGATTATATTTACAACTACAACCTCATTAAGTTCATCCACAACCACTAAACAAAATCACATTTAAACTAAAAGTAGACTATCAGCAAGCAAGACCGAACAGCTAATCTAATGCATATTCATAAAATCACAACCCAAGAATTGGGGTTTTAGCACACATGTAAAAGAGATAAAGACGTATACCAATATTAGTTTCCATCAATGGGTATGCAAGATTAAGTCTTAAAACAAGCCAAAAGTGAAGAATCCAAGAAATCCAAGTCCAATTCCTTGAAGATGAAATCCTTGAAAGCTCCAAGTTTCCAAAACCCTCTCAAAACCCTCTCGAAAACATAGAGAGAATATCTCTACAACTATGTCTCAAACTTAATAATCTAAAAAGTAGGTAAAATAGGGTAAATTTTGGTACAAAGAATAAAAACTGAACTTGTATTTATAGTTTTCAGATAATGTGCTCCGAAGGATCTTTCAGCGACGTTAGTAAGAATCACCGATGCACTCAGTGATTCGCCCTTTGGTCTACTTCATCGCCTTTCATCAGTTGCCTTCAGCATTTTTGTGTCATGGATAATTGGGCGATGTAGCACTGCTTCACGGAATCGTTTGGCGTTACGCCAATGGCTCCTTTTCACCACCGATTTTCTCCTTTCCTTCAAGGCTCAGCACACTGGAACAAAAGGTGAATATGGGATCTGTTGGCGGATTGCCGATTGGGCTCGGTGATTCGCGGGTCTTCGTTTCTTCATCTTTCGGCTCCTTTTTGCTACGTAATGTCCATGCTTTGCCTCAAATTTCAAATACCTAAAACTTAAAGGTTTTCATCAGATATCGAGAGAAATCATGCATTTGAGGACACAATATCTATTAAAATATAGCCCTAAATGAGTCCAATTTGTGGACTCATCATATAGCATGAGGGTTATTTGGGGTGAAGGCTATATGTGAAGGCGAAGAGTTATATGTTGATATTGTTCAAGTGTGATGATATGACTTGTGTGATGATTATATTTGTCTTTGATATCTCTTATGCTATTGTTCATGATATTTCTAAAAAGTGGCATAATGCATGGTTTACAAAATGTCCCTTTTTAAAGAATGCTTTTGCATAGTCGTCATACTTAGTACATTTTTGTGTGCTAACCCATATTTCTCTTATTTTTACTACAAGTGTAGGTTCCGGCAAGTGATTGATTCTAGCTAGGATTTGAACTGTTTGGGTAAAGTTTCCTACAAAACTTGGTATGTCCTCATGGATTCGAGGAAAACAACTCTTATGTTTCATTTCTTCATGTAATAGACATTTAATAGTTTTTCTTTGATTCAAAAGGGTCGGGACCCTATCATGTTAATGTTTTGTCTAAGATGGCCATGTGAGACTTTAGTATTCCGCTGTTTAATGAATGTCTTTAGATTATATGGTTTTGCAATAAAATGTTTTTAATTTCATACTATTTTGATTACTTATGCAATGAATGAATGCTATGAGGCTTGTATAAGACCCTTTCGGGGTCGATTACGACGTGTTACGACTAGGGGTTGCTCTAGGGTCGGGACAAACATGGTATCAGAGCACAAGGTTTTGGGAATGGTTTTTAGGTTGATGTCTCACCAGCCACGTCTAGTAGAGTCTTGCTCATCCGTATGAGTCGCGACATATCTATGAGCTAGTGGCTATAGGACATTAGAAAGTTACACTTCTTTCATATTCTTGAAGTCGTGCCTTAGAGTTTAGATTTATAGATGTCCTTTCCTAATCCTTCTCTTGTGTTTATAAGATATGAATACTAGAAGGACGTCCGCAATGAGAGTGGAACAGGAAGTAGTGAATGAGGGAGTTCCTCCCCAAGGTGATCAAGGTCTTCAAGGTGACCAAGTTCCTCTTGGCAATCAAGAGAATGATGTTTCGGTGGTTCCCCCGGACATGACTAATGAGGAGATTAGGACGGCTTTTCTAACCTTTGCCCAAGCCATGATGGCGCAAGTGAATCGGGATGTGGGGTCTAGGGTTAATGCCAATTAGAGTACCATGGCCTCAAGATTGAGAGATTTTGTGAGGATGAATCCTCCTATTTTCCTTGGATCTAAAGTGGGAGAGGATCCCCAAGAATTCTTGGATGAAGTGTATAAGATAGTCAATGCTATGGGAGTATCTTCTAGGGTTAAAGCGGAATTGCATTCCCATCAATTGAAAGTTGTGCCCCAAGTGTGGTTCACTCAATGGAAGAGAAATAGGCCTATAGAAGCGGGTCCTATAGAATAAGAGGAGTTTACGAGAGCTTTCCTTGGTAGGAACTTTCCCCGTGAGAAGAGGGAGGTTAAGGTGGAGGAGTTCATAAACCTTAGGCAAGGGAGCATGAGTGTGGAGGACTATTCCTTGAAGTTTACCCTATTGTCTATGTATGCTCCATCTTTGGTGTCCAACCCTAGAGATAAGATGAGTCGCTTTGTGACCGGTCTGTCCGACCTTGTTAAGAAAGAGTGTCCTACGGCGATTCTTCATGATGATATGAACATTTCTAGACTCATTGTTTATGCTCTATCTATTGAAGAGTCCAAACATGAGAGGAAGAGTAGAGAGTTGAAGAGGGGTAGATCCGATGAGCAAGGTAAACCTACGTCTAAAAAGAGGTTCTCCAACCAAGATTCTTCAATGGTGAACAATGATAGGGTGTCTAACCCTAATTCCCAAGGAGGGAGTGGAAGTGTTTCTTCTTTTGAGTGGTCTAGATGTGCCAAGTGTGGGAAGTAATATTTGGGTAAGTGCCTTACTGGCACGGATGAGTGCTTTGGGTGTGGAAAGAAGGGTCATAAGATGAGGGATTGCCCAACACTCATGGCAAAAAGAAGGGAGAATAGGCAACCTTCTCTTGGTGGCCCGAATCCTAATGCTCCGAAGAAGAATCGTTTTATGCACTTCAAGCCAAGGAGGGAAAATGAGCTAATCTGGATGAAGGTACCAGTAAGTTATAGTTCCTGTTATTATATTGAGGATCCTTATGTTGTTTTTCATGATGGCCTTAGTTGGGTTTTCTCCTAAGTGGGGGATGGTATGTTGAGTAGTAAGGTTGTTGAGAGTGTTGATATTCTTACCGCTTTTCCTTCTATTCGTATTCAAGCTTGTGACCAAGAGTTCCTTGTAGCTTGTTTCATCTTTTGGAATTATGTGTAAATTTGAGTTTCCATGGTCTCCTTATGTTGTGCATGTTCTAGTTGAAGTCTTTTTACATGAGAAAATGAGTTTTCATGAATTGTGTTCCTCATGGTAATATGCATCTATGATGAGTTGCCTAAATATTTGATGAGTTGACTTGTTGAGCATGCCTAAATGTGTTTTTATGAAGAAGTTGCATAGTGTGCCTTTATGAGAAAATTGCATAATGTGCTTAATGATGTTGTGATGAGCATGATGAGAGTTGGAGAAGGAAGTTTCTCCAATGAAATGAGAAATGTGGAGTTTTGGTGCATAATGAGTTTGCAGATGCAGTTATTGCCTTCTTGTTGTGTCTTGAACTTATTGATGTGGAATTGATGTTTCCTCCTAGTTGTGTGCATTTATATTGATGTTTCATTCATGATTGTGGGCTGCTAGTCTTGATTCCCTAACCCCTTAATGTGTTTAAAGTGTCATTCGAGGACGAATGTTCCTTAGTGGGGGATAATGTAACGACCCTAAAAACGACTAGTGAAACTAGAGCCTAACGTGTGTGCCTTTGAGTTGGTGTGAGGTTTGATGTTGTTGTATGTTGTCTCTATCTTTTGTTAAGGGGTTTAGGGGTCAAACGTGAAGGTACGACTACCCAAGTACCACCCTAAGTATCCTTAAGGAGGACCCCAAGTCTATGCCCCCAAGACCACTTGAAACTAGAAAGTTTTCCAAAAGGGGGTGACCTACGGATGGGATCCCCGCCCCGTAGGTCCATCCATGCCCCGTGGATGGCCTCCATAGGTCAAGGCACCTAAAGGAGGGTATCTAATCCAAACCATGAAGGGACAATACGGTGCCGTCAATCCATCCATGGTCCGTGGGTGGTGACTCGTGGATTGGACCTGCAACCTGATTTTATGGCTCGGCCAAGTAAGGGGTGAATTGGTAAATTCACCCCAAGTCTTTTAAAGTGAATGGACGGTTATTTTAAGTGTATTAAGGAATTTTAAGAATATTAAAACATTAATATACTATTTTTAGATTCATTTTTCATATTTCCATAAATTAAAATCGGTCCCTCTAAAAAAGTTCTCTATAGAAACTCCATTGGAGATCAAGGTCAAGTTCAAGATAGGGTTGGGGATTTCAAGGTCTTTCTTCTTCAATGTCGTGAGATTCTTCAAGTATAAGCTATGGTTATCCTTCATCTAGGGTTAGCTTTGACCCTAGAGTCAATTTCAAAGAAGTTTCGTAGTGATTTAAAGTCCATGAAATGCCCTAGGTTTTACTCAATCTCATGGGTTCCTGCATCAAACGTTTTCAAATGATAAACTATGATTGTATTGATGTTTAATTGATGATTTAAGAAGATTTTACTCTATGAACCCATGATTTCTCTCAATTTCTAAATTGTGACTTATGAAAAGGTCTATTGATTATGAATGAATAATGGTCGATCTTTGCTTAGATTGATTTAGATTATTGAATTGTATCATCATCTATGCCTAATTGTGGTGAATTGTTGGTGAATTGAGGATTTGTGATCACAGCCTTCAAAGGGAAAGTTTAACCTAATTACTTGATGTATTAGAATTGTGATTGAATTGTTGATCCACTTGAAAGGTGGAGGTGTCTACTTCCTATGTATGTTGTGATCATGGCCTTGAAGGCATAGTGTGAGGAATTGAAGTATTATCATGATGTTATATATATGATTATGATATGATGCTTTGATGAGTCCACAAATTGGACACATTTAGGGCTTTATTTTGATAGAAATAGTTTCCTCAAATGTTTTTTTTGTCTCAATATCTGATGAAAACTCTTAAGTTTCAGGTATTTGATGTTTTAGTGGAAGCATGGACACTTAGGCGCAAAAGGGAACAAGTAGGCTGAAAATAACGAAGAAGCTGAAGCCTGCGCATCACCAAGCACGATTGGCGATTCGCCGAAGGGACGCACTCGGCCATTTGTTCCAGTACGCGAAGCCTTGAAAGAGCAAGATCAAAAAGGCGATAAAAGGAGCAGTCAGCGTTTTGCCGAATAATTCCGCGAAGCAGTACTAGGTCGCCCAATGACACAGAGCACGACAATGCTGAAGGCTAGTGAAAGACGATGAAGAACTACACCGAAGGGCGAATCGCCGAGTTAATCGGTGATTCTGACTAACCTCGCCCAAAGATCCACCAAAATTATTTTTTGGATTCTATAAATACTAGACTAGTTATTAATTTTTAAGAGTCTAACCATTATTATAAATTTCAGAATAGAATAGTACTTGTTAGGATATTTTCTCTCAAGTTTGGAGATGGTTTTTTGGGATACTTGAAGAAAGAAGGATTTCATCTTCCCCAAGTTGGAAGTGGGTCTTCTCCATTCTTCTTCCTTTGCTTAAATCAAGGTTTATTTCCTTATACTCATTTGATTTTAGTATCATTTAAGCTGTATTTTGTTATTTTCCTAATGTGTGGCTAAAAACCGCCATTCTTGGGGTGTGATTTAGCAAATATGTGTTGATATTGTTGTTGGGTCTTGCTTGCTGATAGGATAGATGTATTTTAATGGTGATTTCACCTAGTGGTTTTGGTTTAATTTAATGGGTTTGTAGTTTCAAATACAAAACCACCTATGTGTTTTCGGCTTGCGAGAGAGAGAGGTCGTGAAACCAACACCGCTAGACTAATGGCCTAAGGAGTAGGTCGACATGAGGTTCAGCCCGAGAGGGTGAGCTCTAGTCCCATATCCTAACACTCAGTTTGAGAGAATGAATGGGGTAAGGCGTAGGCTGGCCTTCATGCGGCAAATGGGTGTCCGAGAGGAACGTATTTGAAATAGGGTGTGTTGCCCAAGAGGGAACTTATTTCCATCTAAAGCTTAGCCTAGTTATTATTATCTTGCAAATTTCCTATTGAAAGCATGTACCCAATGATTTATGTCAACTTGTATTGCGGTCACACCACAAGAACTCTTCCCATACTTGATTTTCTTGTTATTTTTGTTGTTTTTACTACTTGTGACAGAACCCCCAATTGATATTTGACACTTTTGTGTCACCCCCTTCTTTTACAATGCTTTTATGCGTTAATGGCTTTTGCTACGACTAAGTAGAACTAACTTTTATTTTTCTATTAATTCCCAAAACCACTCCTTTGGGATATGACCCGAACCTTTAGTAGGGTTACTATATTATCGACGATAGTAGACACTCGTACCGTAGGTTAGTGTTGTTGGTCACAATAAGCATCAAAATGGCGCCGCAACCGGGGAGTGTTTTTATTCGAGAATTTTTAGATTAGTAGAATTTTTGTTATTTTTAATTGTAGTCTACCTACCCAATTCTTAGTTTTGTCTAGCTTGTTTGTGTGTTGAGACAGAATAATGAGTATACATGATGGGGATGGTGGACCAATGGAGCACCTCCCAGTAGAAGTGATGAGATTCAGGGATCAAATCATGAACTTCAAGCATCTAGAAAGAGAACCTTTTCATGAGTGGTGGCTTAGGTTTAAAACACTATTGATACAATGCCCAACTCATGAAATCTCCAATTTAGTTCTACTGGAATGCTTCTATAGGAGTCTGAATCCAGGAAACAGAGGGTTAATCGACCGACTTATGCTAGGTGGTTGTGAAAAATATCCCTATGAGACTGCTGCCAAATTCCTTGACCCTGTGGCGAAAACCAACAAGGATACTGAGAAGGACCAGCAATTGATCATTTTGCTGGGTCAGATAGATAACTTGACCCAAAAGGTCGAGGAACTAGACGTGTTGTCCAAAGATAAAAGAAAATGTAGACCACCTATTGAGTAGGGAAGATCTATGGACATTGAAAATAAACATATCAAAGATATGTTATTAACCATTTGTCAAAAGCCAAATGAGCAAGATAGAGTGCTAGAGAAGATTAGAGAAAATGTAGAAGTGCTAAACCAGATGAGCGGTTATCACTCTAGATCCATCCAGCTAATTGAAACTCTGTTAGGTCATGTAATTCCTCATCTCCATCAAGCACAAGGCAAGGGGTCGCCAAATGATGTTTTGGCTAACCCCAAAAGTTAAATTTAGGTGCTAACCTGCGTCATGCCACGACGTTAACTAAGGCATTGTTTGGGAGGAAACCCAAAGCCCTTAACTACTTTAATTTTTTTATTTTTGAAATAAACGTGTTTTGATTTTATAGGATTGGGCATGAAAAGTTTGTGAAAAAGTCCAGGATGAATTACACAAGTCCAACTGCCAAATCGCCGACTAGATTTGTGACTGCTACCAAGATCGCCGTTTGAATCCACACTTTGACTGAGGGTCCTGTAAATCTCAGCGAGATAGATGCACAGTCAGTAGATTGCCGAGTAGCGAAGCAAATCCAACTAATCTCGCCGAATGGATAAGATCTGGAAGGATTTTATAAAACCACGTGTCTGGACTTTCAATCTTTTTCATATTCTCTCACTCTCGATTTTCGCAAAATCACACCAACTTTGTATTTTCCGAATTGTGGCACCTCATAAGTATTTTAACTGCTTTAGTAGTGCTTGGATCTGTAATAACCTGCCACATAACATCACAGTTTTGACCTAATCTTCCCAAAAGGTTGGTTCTCCAAACTCTGCATTTAATTATGATATATATGCTCTTATTCCAAGTAATTTTATCCTATGTCATGTGATGTGTCTCTCTAATAAATTTAGGCTATTCAGCGTGCTGAGGCAATCTCGCCCAATCACTTGGCAGTTCACCCAAGGGCCTCCATCTCGCGTTTAAATTTATACTACTTGTAGTTAGTATTCTGTAACTCTCGGCCAAAAGCAGTCTGCCATTCGCTGAAGGTCTCCTTGGTCGCCCTTTTTCTGCATTCCCGAACCTTTTTGCACTGCATACTTCGGAGGATAAAGCCGTGATTGCCAAAGCAACTTGGCGACTCGCCGATCTATTCGGTGAGTTTGTCTGTAATTGCATTCCACCAATTAGACTCAGTTAGGGCTTTATTTTGATAGAAATAGTGTCCTCAAATGCTTATTTTATCTCAATATCTAATGAAAACTCTTAAGTTTCAGGTATTTGAAGTTTTATTGGAAGCATGGACACTTAGGCGCAAAAAGGAAGAAAAAGGCTGAAAAGAACGAAGAATCTGAAGCCTGCGCATCGCCAAGCACGCTTGGTGATTCGCCGAAGGGACGCACTCCGCCCTTTGTTCCAGTACGCGAAGCCTTGAAGGAGCAGGATCAAAAAGGCGATGAAACGAGCAGTCGGTGATTCGCCGAATAATTCCGTGAAGCAGTACTAAGTCGCTCAATGACACAGAGCACGACGATGCTGAAGGCTAGTGCAAGACGGTGACAAACTACACCAAAGGGCGAATCACCAAATTAATCGGCGATTCCGACTAACCTCACTAAAAGATTCACCAACACTATTTTTAGAAGTCTGTAAGTACTAAACTTGTTATTAATTTTTAAGATTCGAACCGTTATTATAATTTTCAGAATAGAATAGTACTTTTTGGGATATTTTCTCTCAAGTTTGGAGAGGGTTTTTTGGGAGACTTGAAGAAAGAAGGATTTCATCTTTCCCAAGTTGGAAGTAGATCTTCTCCAGTCTTCTTCCTTTTCTTAAATCTAAGTTTAATTCCCTATACCCATTTGATTCTAGTATCATTTTAGGTGTATTTTGTTATTTCCTGATGTGTGGCTAAAAACCACCATTCTTGGGGTGTGATTTAGCAAATATGTGTTGATATTGTTGTTGAGTCTTACTTGCTGATAGGATAAATGTATTTTAATGGTGATTTCACCTAGTGGTTGTGGTTTAATTTAATGGGTTTGTAGTTGCAAATACAAAACCACCCATGTGTTTTCAGCTTGCTCGAGAGAGAGGTCGCAAAACCAAGACCTCTAGGCTGATGGCCGAAGGAGTGGGTCAACATGAGGTTCAGCCCGAGAGGGTGAGCCCTAGTCCCATATCCTAACACTCAGCTCAAGAGAGTGAGTCGGGTAAGGCGTACGATGGCCTTCATGCGAAAAATGGGTGTCCAAGAGGAACGCATTTGAAATGGGGTAAGTTGCCCGAGAGGGAACTTATTTCCATATAAAGCTTAGGCTAGTCACTATTATCTTGCAAATTTCCTATGGAAAGCATGTACCCAACGATTTATCTTAATTTGTATTGCGGTCACACCCCAAAACTCTTCCCCATACTTGATTTTCTTGTTATTTTTGTTGTTTTTAGTACTTGTGACAAAAACCACAAATTAATATTTGACACTTTGTGTCACCCCCTCTATTTACTATGTTTTTACTCATTAATGTCATTAGCTACGACTAAGTAGAACTAACTTTTATTTTTCTATTAATTCTCAAAACCACTCCCTTGGGACAGGACCCCAACCTTTAGTTGGGCTACTATATTATCGACAATCGTAGACACTCGTACCATAGGTTAGTGTCGTTGGTGATGATAAGCATCATGCATGTGTGTGTGTTTTAAATGGATGAATGATGATCATGTCTAGAAGTTAATAGTGTTAGGATTGGAGGTTGTCTCTCTATTAACACACTTGAATGAATAATTAATGACGTTCAATGATATTGATAATGAGGAAGTACTTATTGAAAAGCTATTTTCAATTGTACTCTAATGAATGATAATGATATGTTGACTAAAAGAATATTCTTGATGTAACACTATTTAACGATAATGGGATTCCTAGATGAAACGCTATTCTCATCTTTGAATCTACAAACTATCCAATTAATGAATGTTGGGTGGAGATGGATGCCCTCACGTGAGTTGAGGCGGGGTGTCTAGTAACAATCTCTTATCCCTTAATGTGATGAATGGTAAAATACACTATGGGAATGTAGGCTAAGCACCGAGAGGATATTGAATGAGATGGAAGCTCTCACGTGAGTTGAGGCAGGATTTCTAGTAAGAATCTCTTAAGATGGATGCCCTCATGTGAGTTGAGGCGGGGTATCTAGTAGCAATCTCCTTGTTCCTTAACTATGGGCCCACAAATGTCAAGATAGTGGATCCACTTAAGCTAAATACCAATTTACCTTAGGCAAGTAGACCAACCCTTTCGATGTGGGATAGTACATCGGATTCCATGATCTAGCTCTCATGGTCTGTGTTGGTTAAATGCTTATTCCAATCATGTGAGATGTGCATCATATTTTCTTGAGGAATTCTATGAAGTGTGGGTAGTAGTATGGGATGATATCCATACATGGCACGAGTAGGCTTTAAGAGGGCTATAGTGAGTTCTCTAAGTCTTAATGACTATTGTATGAAAGCCCTTTAAATGAAGATATTGAAGAATGTTGACTTTTAAATGCTTAATGCAATGATGCATGTTATACTTGGATGATATTATGAGTTACCTCCTTTTTATGACTTATTGTATTTGAATGTGCCTTGCTTATGGTGATTTAAAAGGAGTACTTAGTATGAGTATTATTATGGGATGCTACTTGTACATTGCACAAGTACGACTTAGCGGTCATCTTAGGTGATGGTCCTTACGTGATGAAATGATTTGTTAATGGTTTAGGTCTCTTGTGTATGTGTATTATTGGAAATGGAAAGGTTGAATGGTAAGCTCACCTTTGGTGACTTTAATGTGGTACCTTAGTGTGGATGGTGATATGGGACGCTATCCATATATGGCATAAGGTATAGCATGAGGGTTACTTAAGGTGTAGGCTATATGTGAAGGTGAAGAGTTACATGTTGATATTGTTCAACTGTGATGTTATGCTTGTGTGATGATTATATTCGTCTTTGATGTCTCTTATGCCATTGTTCATGATATTTCTCAAAAGTGGCATAATGCATGGTTTCCAACCAAAATATCCCTTTTTAAAGAGTGTTTTTGCATGGTCATTATACTTAGTATATTTTTGTGTGCTGACCCATATTTCTCTTATTTTTACTACAAGTGTAGTTTCCGGCAAGTGATTGATTCTAGCTAGGATTTGAAGCATTTGGATAGAGTTTCCTCCAAGGCTTGGTATTTCCTCATGGATTCAAGGACAAGAAGTATTATGTTTCATTTCTTCATGAAATAGACATTTGGCAGTTTTTCTTCTATTGAAAAGTGTCATGACCCTATCTTGTTAAAGTTTTGTCTTAGATGGTCATGTGAGACTTTAGTATTCCGCTGCTTATTGAATCACTTTAGATTGTATGGTTTTTAAATAAAAAGTTTTTTATTTCGTACTATTTCTATTACCTATGCGATGAATGAATGCTATGAGGGTTGTATAAGACCCATTTGGGGTCGAGTACGTCGTGCTACGACTAGGGGGTGCTCTCGGGTCGTGACAAACATGGTATCAAGGCACAAGGTTTTGGCAATGGTTTTTAGGTTGATGTCTCACAAGCCACGTCTAGTAGATTCTTGTTCATCGGTATCAGTCGCGACACATCTATGAGCAAGAGGCTATAGGACGTTAGAAAGTTACACTTCTTTCATATTCTTGAAGTCGTGCCTTAGAGTTTAGCTTTATAAATGTCATTTTCCTAATCCTTCTCTTTTGTTTATAGGATATGAATATAAGAAGGATACCCGCAAGGAGAGTGAAAGAGAAAGTAGTGACTGAGGGAGTTCCTCCTCAAGGTGATCATGGTCATTAAGGTGACCAAGTTCCTCTAGGCAATCAAGATAATAAAGTTATGGTGGTTACCTCGAACATGACTAATGAGGAGATTAGGTTGGCTTTTCTAACCTTAGCCTAAGCCATGACAGCTCAAGTGAATCAGGATGTGGGGCCTAGGGTGAATGCCAGTGTGAATATCATGGCCTCAAGATTGAGAGACTTTGTGAGGATGAATTCTCTTATTTTCCTTGGCCCTATAGTGGGTTTTACTCATTCTCATGGGTTCTTGCATCAAATGTTTTCAAATGATAAACTATGATTATATTGATGTTTAATTTATGATTTAAGATGATTTCACTCTATGAACCCATGATTTCTTTCAATTTCTAAATTGTGACTTATGAAATGGGTCTATTGATTATGAATGAATGATGATGGATTTATGCTTAGATTGATTTAGATTATTGAATTGTATCATCATCCATGCCTAATTATGGTGAATTGAGGATTTGTGATCATAGCCTTGAAAGGGAAAGTTTGACCTAATTATTTGATGTATTAGAATTGTGATTGAATTGTTGATCCACTTGAAAGGTGGAGGTGTTTACTTCCTATGTATGTTGTGATCATGGCCTTGAAGGCATAGAGTGAGGAATTGAAGTATTATCATGATATTATATATATGAATATGATATGATGCATGTGTGTGTGTTTAAATGGATGAATGATGATCATGTCTTGAAGTTAATTGTGTTAGGATTGGAGGTTGACTCTCTATTAACACACTTGAATGAATAATGAATGAGGTTCAATGATAATGATAATGAGAAAGTACTTAATGAAAAGCTATTCTCAATTGTACTCTAATGAATGATAATGATGTGTTGATTGAAAGGATATTCTTAATCTTACACTAATGAACGATAAACGGATTCTTAGATGAAGGGCTATTATCATCTTTGAATCTACGAGCTATCCAATGAATGTATGTTAGGTGGAGATGGATGCCCTCACGTAAATTGAGGTGGGGTGTCGAGTAAGAATCTCTTATCCCTTAATGTGATGAATGGTAAAATACTCTATGGGAATGTAGGGTAAGCACCGAGAGGATATTGAATGATATGGAAGCTCTCACATGAGTTGAGGCGGGGTTTCTAGTAGCAATCTCTTGAGATGGAGCCCTCACGTGACTTGAGGTGGGGTATCTAGTAGAAATCTCCTTGTCCCTTAACTATGTGTCCACATAAGTCTAGCTATTGCATCCACTTAAGCCAAACACCAGTTTACCTTAGGCAAGTAAACCAAGCTTTTCGATGTGGGATAGTACATTGGATTCAATGATCTAGCTGTTATGTCGGTTAAACGCTTATTCCCATCATGTGAGATGTGCATCATAGTTTCTTGAGGAATTCTATGAAGTGTGGGTAGTAGTATGGGATGCTAACCATACATGGAATGAGTAGGCTTCAAGAGGGTTATAGTGAGTTTTCTAAGTCTTAATGACTATTGTATGAAACCCTTTAAATGAAGTTATTGAAGAATGTTGACTCTTAAATGCCTTAAGTAATGATGTATGTTATACTTAGATGATATTATGAGTTACTTCCTTTTTATGACTTATTGTGTTTGAATGTGCCTTACCTATGGTGACTTCAAAGGAGTACTTCGTGTGAGTAGCATTATGGGATGCTACTTGCACATTGCACAAGTATGACTTAAAGGTCGTCTTAGGTAATGGTCCTTACGTGATGAAATAATGTGTTAATGGTTTAGGTCTCTTGTGTATATATATTATTGAAAATGGAAAGGTTGAATGGTAAGTTCACTTTTGGTGACTTTAATGTGGTACCTTGGTGTGGATGGTGGTATGGGATGCTATCCATACATTGCACAAGGTATAGCATGAGGGTTACTTGAGGTGAAGGTTATATGTGAATGAGAAGAGTTACATGTTGATATTGTTCAAGTGTGATGTTATGACTTGTGTGATGATTATATTTGTATTTGATGTCTCTTATGCTATTGTTCATGATATTTCTAAAAAGTGGCATAATGCATGGTTTCCAACCAAAATGACCCTTTTGAAAGCATGTTTTTGCATGGTCATTATACTTAGTATATTTTTGTGTGCTAACCCATATTTCTCTTATTTTTACTACAAGTGTAGGTTCTGGCAAGTTATTGATTCTAGCTAGGATTTGAAGTGTTTGGATAGAGTTTCCTCCAAGACTTGGTATGTCCTCATGGACAAGAACTCTTATGTTTCATTTCTTCATGTAATAGAGATTTAGTAGTTTTTCTTCGATTGAAAAGGTCCGTGACCCTATCTTGTTAAAGTTTTGTCTAAGATGGCCATGTGAGAGTTTATTATTCCGCTGCTTATTGAATATCTTTAGATTTTATGGTTTTTAAATAAAAAGTTTTTAATTTCGTACTATTTCTATTACCTATGGGATGAATGAATGCTATGATGCTTTTATAAGACCCCTTCGGGGTTGAGTACACCATGTTACAACCTTGGGGTGCTCTCGGGTCGTGACAGTCTAAAAAAAAGGGGTGCTACCCTGAAAGCTAAAACTAACAACTTAAAAAAATAGTCTGAGGCCGGAAAAAATGGACTAACCAATAGAGGATCCATGGCAGCCTAGAATAACTGGCTCACCATTGAATTCGGTCTCGATCAGTAATCTCCAAATTAAGGTATGCCAATAGCCGCCTAAAGATGCCCTGTACTCAAAAAAGAAAGAGCAAGTGCAATATCAATACACGAAACAACTGTGTACTTGTAGGTTCACACAGCTACTCCCATAAGCACAATATACAACGAACAATTGCAACATAATAAGCACGAATATAAAATACATAGATCAATTCTAATTTTAGGAGCTACATACAATTCCCTAATATCAATGATAGGTATACAAGAATGTAAAAATCACAAGTGGTCCCCTCAAGGAACCCACACCCAAACTGTTAGTGTGTCGGAACCAATATACATATGTCGAACGTGACACCTGATCCAATATATATGTCGAAATGTGACACCCGATCCAATATATGTATCGGAACGTGACACCCGATCCAGTCAGCTCAACTACAGTCACAATCACACCCATAATAAACAATACTCAGTCATACACTCAAGTAACAAGTTCATGGCATGCATTGTTCACACATAATCATTTCATTATATTTGATTCACATTTCCTTATTCGCATACATTCATGCATACAATGAAGCAATTAACATGCATATATCACAAAATAGGTAATCAAACAATCACCTACCTCAAAACCAAGCCAGAACACTCCTAAGACACTTGAACCTTCCCTTTCCGAAGTCTCTCCGCTTGTTCTTGGTCTATAAACAAGTAATTAACGCAAAGATCAATAAATGATTCATAATTTACCAAGATTATAACAATATTAGTTACCCAAGACCAAACCCATGATCCTAATGTTCAGCTAGGGCTTTTCCCACCATCACCTTCATGCAAAAACCCTCCCCAACAATCATTATCCAAGATTCTAAGTTCTAGGAATAAAAATACGGATCATGGGAGTAATTAACTTACCTTTAGCTTTCGAAATCATGGAAAACTGTCAAGAATCTCCCTGGGTCAGCCCCTTGCTTTTAAGAACGAAGATATGCAGAAAATAATGAAATTGGGGTTTTTACTGACATAAGTCGCTACAATCCCTCCACAGCAGAACCCAACCCACCATAACGGCCCCGCCCTAGTGGAACTAACCCTACTCAGGCGGCTTGTACGGAGACAAAAGCTCAGAATTTGAGTACAGAGCTCCCTTTGACAACACACCTTCAAACTGGGATGTTCTAAAAATACCCTTTCACTCCAATATCAGTTTCGGGAGTTCTACTTACCCGCATTTGATTCCATAAAGCCTTACATACTCCTTAATGTCTTGACTATCCACTCATGTGATCATATTCAAAATTAGTTCCCCATTCAGTCCTAGATTTATCTAGACCTCACCTGACTCAGAATTCGTCCAAGTCTGGCCTAGGCTAGATATATCCAAGTTACTAATCAAAAGTTTTCTGACCCAAAATCCTACACTATTGGCTTTTCCATAATGACGGAAACAGGTCTTTAATCATATCCTTTTTATACTCATCGATGGAAATAAAATTGAAGTTCCATTTAATTGGTATCCCTATATGAATTTTATATTTATGAGAATGAAAGCTCTAATTTTTGGACAATCTATACTCTCTCAATTTTCTCAGTAATTCCCGGCCATCATTTTTAAAAATTTAGAAAAAGAAAAGTATGTTACCCCCTTTGTCTACATTTATACAACACATTTTATTTTTTATTCCATCATGCACACAAATATATCCTTCTACGCTTACGGACCGTCTGATAGGGCGTATAAGAATAATAATGATTGGGATGCATTAGCAATGGTGGAATTTTATCTTATCCACGGTTCGGTTTTATGTATTAAGGACAATTCTGTTTTTGACCATATTTTGCACGTATTAATAACTCTTGTATTATTACCATGATTTGCTTTGTATTAGTTACACACCCCTAGAATACCTGATAAGATATATAACTAATACAAATGATTAAATAATACAATGACAAATAAATGTATTATTTTCTATAATACATCCTACCAATGAAGCATTTAATAAAGTGATTTACAGCCACACAAATGTGTAAGTGTGTTTTAGACCAGAAATATTAAAAGTCTTTTATTTTCTCTTTGAAATTTTATGTCATGTCAAATGGTGTCACATAAATTTTGATGAATTGAGAAGTAATAACAAATCTAAATGGATGTAAGAACAAATGAGCTAAAAACACCTAAAACAATTTATATTTATAAGTGGATTCAATTCTCTTCTCTCAAATATATCTACAAACTAGCCAAAATTTCTCTGTAGGAGTGGAAAATGAGGTGATCGAGTCGTATATGAGTTGATAAAAAATGAGTTTAATCAAAATGAGCAAAATATTCGACTTGACTCTTGTTTCAAATGGGTAAAATGAGTTACCCAATGGATAATATGGGTATCCATATTTACCCATATTATTGTAGGGGCCAAACCCATCGGTGATCCTTTAAATTTGACATGAAGGTTCACTAGAAACTTTAATTGGGCGATGTTCATTTTAGACACCTCATGTTTACTTTCACTATTTCATTTTGACACTTTTTAGTTACATGGCTTATTTAGTCGTTTGACCGCGCATAAAAAATCCTATTAAGTTGACTATGTAATTTTTTTATTCTTCTTCTTTCCCATTTTCAACAACAATTTTTGCAAACTTAAGCATTCAACCATGGTTACAAAAAGATGATGGAAACTGTTTTAGAAATTTAAGAATAAATCCATTTCAAAATGTACATATTTAATTATTCATGGGACCGTGTATAGATGGATGTGTGCCTAGATATATTTTCAAAAAGGAGATTTGGAAATTAAAATAAGGGGAGGAACGGGATATGCAAATGTTTATGCAGTATTTAAAGAAGGCAATTGGTGGGGTAGGGGTGGATGGCGTATTTCTGCAAATGGGTAGGGGTATGAGATGCGGGTGTTGAGGGCGGGGGGTCATGGGGGATCTTATAAGGTTAAATCATTTTTTTAATAGTTGGGCAACAATCCATATGTCATTTATTCATGGGTCATTTTTTAATTTTATTTAAAATTCATTATTTAAGAATTGTTTTGACACTTCTCGTTGATTAATTTGCCAGTTTACACGCCATTCGTGAGTACAACACACACACTTCATATAATATTTTTGATTGGAAAAAGAGGATAAACGTGACCAACGAAAACCTACATGGCGTGTCTAAAATGAACGTGTCTAAGTGAAACTTTGTGTCAACTTTATGAGGATACCGATGGGTTAGGCCTATTATAGGGATCATGTTCAAAGCTTTAAAAGAAAAATAGAATACCCTATTCTTCACCCCCCCCCCCCACTCCACCCCATCCCCACAAAATATACTTAAAGCTTTTATATTTAACCTACCCATCCCAACCCCAACACCTCAAAAACTATTTTTTTTTTACTACTCCGACTGGG
>JAJOON010040368.1:0-21547 GCA_029582645.1 Solanum megistacrolobum
TATGTATATATGTAAGTATCCTATTTTGAGACTCGGGTTGCCTTATGGCCATACTTTATAAGTTAAGTTGTTTTATAATATTGCATCGCCTTGAGTTACTCTGTTGAGTTAGGTTTCCGCTGAGTTAAGAAAGCCAGGCCAAGGGTTCGCTTGGGGCCAGAAATGGCCTCCGGGTGCCGGTCTCGCCCGGGGTGTAGGCTCGGGGCGTGACACCACTATTATGACTTTCTCCTCTTGTGGAAGAGATTCATGAAGTGTGTTAAGTTGCTCTAGTTTCCTGAAATCAATGCCAGCAGCTGCTAAGTCAAGGGCAGTGACCTTGTGACCTGCATCCTCTAGCAATGGTTTTAGCTTGTACCAACACCAACCTCCATGGCCTGCGCCATGTACTAGAACAAAATGTTTTCCTTGTTTCTTGTTAGCTTCCATTTTTTAGGCCTTGGGAAAGAGTATATGGAAGTTAATACTTCATTTCATCCATCTGCCACATCCATGAGGTTGGAACTTAAATTGAATGTCAAAGCTTTTAAGAGGCCTACTGATATCCCAATTTTCTGTAATCTTTCTACTACGGCAAGCTTACTACAACCGCTGCTTATAACATAGCTCTACTTGTAATGTGTAATCTTTCAGGTGCTATTGGTAAGGGACGAGGAGATGGACATAAAAACTCCACCATGTCTTCTAGTCAAGTTCGTACTCCCTTTCGTTCATTTACTAATCAAGTAAAGCAATGCACCAATGAAGTTGAAACAAGTATGTTTTTAAAATTTTGTTGGATCTTTTATTCTATAAATAACAGAAAATAAATGCCAAAGTTTTTATAATATGACTTCTTGGTTCCAGATGCAATAGGAAAGGGGCGGGAGCAAACACCTAGATCTTTCTGCTCATCTTTAGGAGTTTCTGAAAATAATGTGAAATCTAGTCAAGAATTGCCATCAATCGATAAGAATACTCTGGTCCTTGAGAAAGACAACACGCAAACCAAATCCCCTTGTTCTACTGATCAAGTTATGCAAGCCTCCCAAACAACTTAAACATGTATGACAATTTACGAATCCATGCGCTATCAATTTGTCCAACTAAATTTTATTGCTACAGTTCTTACTAAATTATACAACTATAGGATCATCTAATCCTAGAAAGGTAAAAGGAGTTCGAGGGAGAAACAAGTGTAAAGAAGTTGCATTACTTGAAGCTGGAAAGAAGCTGAAAGTAACATTTTATAATAATCGAACAGTTGGAACAAATAGCAATTTGTTCTCGAGGCACTTGGGAAAAATAATTTGTGACAATAATATGTGTCCACTGGGAGTATCATCACGGAGTGACATTAAGCAACAGAGGTTGGATCACATGTGGGCAACTATTGAGGTAACAATTAACCACAGTTGTACATCTTTTTCTTGCTCAATTTTGTACATACTTTTTGTATAGTAGATGCACAATGTTCACTCTCCTCTTTTATTTAAACTCACATATTAATTATTGTAGGATAAATTTGAGAGTGTTGACTTTAATGATCATCGTGATCATATATTTGGATGGATGAATGAGTTATGGAACAAATAAAGAGGATACTTGCACACTACTTATGTGAAGAATAAGCCTATTGTTCAGGCTCTTAAGAATATTCCAAAGGGAGTAGAAAAAAAGGAATGGGAGTGGTTAGTAAGGAACATTTTTGTTCTGAAAGCTTCCAGGTATAGTGATCTAATAGCCTATATTTTTTAAGTATCCATTTAACAACTAATCGTGATATTTAGATGTGATACTTTTTTTAAACATGGTAAGTTTTCTTAGATATGACAATTTTACATAACAATACAGGCGAGGAGCAATAGAAATGCAAAAAATCGAGCTAAGTTAAAAATGTTTCATCACATTAGTAGAAAGCCTATTAGAGAGATCATTTATCAGCAGGTATTATCGAAAAATAATTTTCCTAAAGAAACTATTTAAGACATTCTATTTGACATGTTTTTCTTTGATGTGAAGGGTGGGAAAGATGGAAATCCACCAAATTTGTCAACTATTTTCTTTGAGACTCGTAAGAAAGATAACATGCTTGTTGAACCAAAAGCAATTGAAAAACATGTGTGTTTGGTAAATTTAACATGTAAATTACTTCGAATTATTACGGAATCAATTGAAATGTACTTTTTTGTATTTTGCAGGCTCAAATCGAAGAAATACTAAAAGTTGAGCCATATCTGCCTAGCATAGAGATTGTAGAAAAGTGTTGTGGACCTCAAAATCGTAGCCATGTATTTTGGCTTTGGGGGTGGAGTAAAGGCAAAGGACATGAGAGGTGGCACCTCTTCTAAGGCTGAATTACTGACGTTCAACTCAAGAGAAACACAAATCTTTGAATGAGGAAAACAAATTGTTGAATGATCCCTTGTCTACCATAGAAGATGAGCTGAAAGAAATAAGAAAAATGAAGGTTTGCTGCTCAACAATCACATGACCCGCATATGACATCACCCATATCATTTGAATGATCATTGACTTTTTTTGCTGACCAAGTAAGTGAAAATATACCAAACTCTATTTGCGGATAGTCGTTTAAGCATTTAGTGTATGGCTGAACTCTTATATTATTGTCATGCTTACAAGAATAAGATGATTGATTGTGTTTAAAGGAATTTCTTCACTTCTGAGGTTCTTTGTTGGGTGATTTTTTTTCTTAGTCAGTGGTTGTTTGATCACCTATATATAGGTGATGCTCAATATAATTAGTAATTATCATTAATGGAATTAACAGTTTATAAATTCTGGCCCTCTGGACAAACGCTTTATAGCTTGAGGTTTTTGTGTTATGATTTATTATACAGATTGGGAAATTTTTTGTTTGTTGGATTAATAATGGACAATGGTTTAGATATTGGACATCTCCAAGGTGTTCATATATAGATAACACATTCAATAATGCTATGTCGCTTATGAATCTTGATACAGATGTTGGGATAGAGCTGATTTTGTTGATAAAACAGGAAAAATAATTGAGCAAACTGAATTATGTTATAGATATTGTTGAGAAATGTGTAACAATAGCAGCTATAATAGTAGTAATAACTACCACATCTGAAATGCTTTAGTTGTTCCAAGTTATTTTACTGTTTGTGTTGTTTCTTCTCTAGTTAGAAATTGGAAAACTGATACGCATTCAGTTTTAGCCTTTAGGTGAATTATAACAGTTAGATTGGAGCTAATTCTGATGTGCAGGCTAGTATTTTCCTTGTTTAACTATGTTTTGACTACCTTAACTAGTTTCTTGATTTGTAATTTTAGCTTGCTAGACAATAGGGCTATTAGCTCTTTGTAGCCAATGTAGGTACTTTAACAGTTATAATTTTAGACTCATCTTGTCCATGTAGAGTTTCTACAAAAGCACCAAGTTTCAAAACTAAATTCCTTAACAGGCAAGAACAAAACATGTATCATTAGAATTGTTTAAAAGATTATTGCCTTCTTTATCTCTATTTTTCATTTTCTACACGTACATGCATACAATTTGAGATTCTTTGGCTCCTACAAAGATTAATGATAAGAAGAAAACAGTGATAACCTGTTTGTTTCCCCTGCTACAATAATAACCTGCTCGTGTCTTCCTGAAACAGTGATATCATACTTGTTTAGCTCCTCCACAACAACTTGTTTCCCCTAAAACAGAATATAAATCATTTTGGTGGAGAGTTTCTCCATTTGTACTAGCTTATGTCACTGAATTTGTGCTTCTGATATAGATTTGGATTCCTTGTGAATGCATCTCAAAGTTGTCTTAATCAATTTTTCTTATGCTCTTGCAGCTTGTTGATATTTCTGGATAGCCCTTGGTGTACTTTAGAGTTCTTTTTTGAAGATTCAAGCTACAACTCAAGATGCCAGTTTAGAAGACGCACATGACCATTATTATTTTGCTAGGAAAGTTGTGTGAAACATTTAATCATAGTCTAGCTCGGGATATTGTTAATTTGCTAAGATTTATTTTGTTGATTAAATATTGAAACTTACACCATGGGATGTTTACCTATTTTTATATTAATATCAGCCTTTTTTTATGGAGATTTAACGTAGCAATCTTATATTTATTGGTAGAACATATAATACATTTGTGAAATGAAGATCCAGAATCATTGGTGGTCAATTAAAGACTAAAAATTTTGCTCGTCTCTGAAAGTTCATCTAAGACGAGATAGTTTCTTGTCTCTAAAAGTTTAATCTAGGATGAGACAACTTCTTGTCTCTAAAGGTTCAACTAGGACGAGGTGTTGCTTGTCGCGAAAAATAGTCTAGGACGACGTGGTTGCACGTCAAGAAAAAGTAATCTAGGATGAGATAGTTGTTCATCCCTAAAGAGTAATCTAGGACGAGGTAGTTTCTTGTCCCTAAAGAGTAATCTAGGATGAGTTCGTTGCTAGTCTCTAAAGGCATTTAATGACCAAAAATAACTAGTTTTCAAAGAAGAAAATTATCTATTTGGGACGAGATATCTAGTCTCTAAAAATGTTTTGGTGACCTGTTTTGATTCCGTCTTTAAAAACATTTAGCGACTAGTTAAAGCGACCCGTCCCAATTGACCTTTAGTGAAGATGCATTTTGGGACGGGTGGAGACCAGCCTTTTCCCGTTTCAAAAGACTATTTGGGACCAGAATTGGACTTTCTAGGACCATATATCCCTTCCTTAGAGGCTGTTTTTCTTGTAGTGATGCACTCCTCCTTTAGTCATTCTGTCAGAAGTAAGTTGCATGTCTTGTGTAGGTAACCACAATGTAAATCTAGATCTAGCATCATTATGGAATAGAAAACATTTTCAGAATAGTCTTGGTTGGTCACCTATGAGACTCAAATACAACATTTTGATGATAATCTTTCTTGCCAGATTAATTAGTAAGTGAATAAATATTCCCTTAACCTCAATGATCTTTCTTACCATCCGGCTATCTTGCTTGGGAATGGTGGCATCCTTCAATGATGTTCCTCTTATAGCAGTTTCTAACACTTACAACTTTATACCATAGAGATAGGTTGATCAAATTTAGTCCTACTATTGATTTAAACAATAAAACACTACTCCAAGCAACAAGAGTCATGTTTAGGTGGTATTTGATCTTGTCAGCATAGGTCTAGAATAGGTTCTTCTTATTTTCATTACTTGAACATGCATCATAAATAGTTAAGACCAATATGCTTGCACGCCAAAAGTAATTGATTGGATCAAATTGACCTCTTCCTGCATATGATAGTTTTTTTAGCTATCCAGGAAGATATTATTTTAATAATATATCTTTTGGATCTGTTAGAATGTAAGCGTCCACAGTGATCCCTGGACCAGGTCCCTCAATAGAATAGTAGTGCGGAAAATAAATAGCTTAAAGTAGATTAGGCACAAGAATTTTGCGTGGAAACCCCCTTGCTCAAGGGAGGTGAAAATCATGACATGTACTCACATGATTTCAACCCAAACTTCATTTCACTCAAAACGGAGCAAAGTTTCACATTACAAACTCTTGCAACCTGGGAATTAAACTCTTAATCCATTTCCCCTTACTATAGCAACTTTACTACAAAGAAAACTAAGCAATAACTCTATTGCCCACTAAGCCAACTAACTCTAGTTGATCTAGACTTCAAGAACTCAACAAGGCTAACTCTAGCCACCAACTCTAATCTTGAAGATAAGAGCATAAACAAGCAACAACTCTATTGCACCCACACATCAACTAACTCTAGTTGACACTCCTAGGAAACTCTACCCAAGAGAAATTCAAAAGAATGATATAAAGAGGCTTGACTTAAACATATATGATTCGACTAACTAACTCTAGTTAATACGACTCAAACTAAGGACTTAGACAAGAAACCGATCTACTATCCTTTATAACTTAGGAGTAGATTTACAATATAAGAAAACAAGACACAAAACTCAAAATACAAAAAAGACGCTTCCGCACTCCATTAGGTCCCTTGTTGAGTATGAGCAGTGTTCTTCCTTGAAGATGGCTTTTTTCTTTATGAGCTTATGAATTTTCAGAATTCAAAGATTTGTAAGCCAAATCTAGAGTTGTATTTTTGGAGAAGATACTAATATGATATGGACATAAACCCCTGGGGCAAAGTCATTGGCTAAGAGCCTACTACAATAAGAAGTTGTGCACCAACCATGTTAGATTTGACAGTTCTCTTTTGTCTTTTTCATGTACGCGGTCTTTCCTCGACTAGGTCTCTTGTTAGATCCAGAAGTTTGTTAAATCATCAATTACTTCAAATCAGCTTAAATTAACAATTTCCCCCTTTTTGATGATTACAAACTAATATACAACCACTTCAACTTTCATCCCCTGGTTACGTTCATTCCCCCTATCATCAGTCCCAATACCAAAAGATCGAGTCTTTCGTAGATTCGGTCCCTTTTTATATCCCGAAGTTTGTTAAATCATTAAAACTTAACATCTGCTCAAAAATAACATTTTCCCCCTTTTTGATGATGACAAACTTATTCAACTTCTTCCCCCTTTCACCTGTTCCTCGTATCAGCATGACTCTTCAAGTAACTAGCATTGGTCCCCTTGTTTCATCATTCCCGAGGTTTGTTAAATCATCAAAACTTCAAATCAGCTCAAAAATATTTTTTTTGATGATGACAAACTTATTCAATTTTCCCTTTTTCACTAGTTCCCCCAATCAGCATAACTAGGTCCTCTTCAAATAATTGCATTGATCTCACTCTTTCAAGTTGCTAACATGATCACATACCTTAAAAAATTTCCTCCTTTTGACATCATAAAAAAGTGTTAAAGTAGTAAACTAAGTTGAAAGAAATACAGTTCAAGCAAATTCATGGCCACTTGGGAAACATTGAGCATGAGTAAAAATGCATAAAGAAATGAGACAAGTCAGTAGAAACAAGGCCTTTTTCATTCATAAATAAAAGATCAACAGTCAAAACATTGCAAATATTATTACGAATTAGAACTAGGAAAATACCTAAAGAGTTTCAATAGAAGAGAATGAATAGGGACTAACACATGAATTTAGGAAGAGATGGGGGGGATTAGGAGCAAGGGATTGAAAGAGGTAGGTTAGTAGAGCATCTGCTTGAGCATGGTTTCTTAGCAGCCTCTCTTGAAGTTCAACATTCATTATTGCCAGGGTTTTATGTTGAACCTTTAGGGCTTCAAGTTTGTTTTAACATGGTCGCTCTGATCCTTCAGGCAAACTATTTCAGTATCCCTATTAGCAAGAGCAACTATCATACCTTCCAACGCAAGCTTGAGTTTCTCATGTTCCACCAATGGCTTAGAAATATTACTCTTTTTCCCTAGTCTTCCCTTCCACAGATTCACATTCCAAGTCAAAACGTACCCTTATATCATGTTATATGTACCATATATCCTTAACAAATATGATCTTGTGCATGTGTTCTAGCATTATGGCATAAAGATTGATAAACTCAAACTTACTCAAGGGATCCAAGATAAGCAAATTAGCAGCCAAGGAACCATTGTTTAAGAAAAATCTACGCAACAACAACTTAATGAAAACTCAAAGAAAATTAATATTCCCCTTAAAGATATTTCTTAGGAATACCTGCACTGCTGAGATTTGAGAGTGTGTTGATTTCCATAACAAACTATTGAAGCAGAACCTCCGATGGCCAACCTGATCCCCTCCCTGGGCATGTTAAGAATATCTCCCAAAATTTCCTCATTCAGATGGAAGAGATAGTTGCCTACCCGAGTATTTAGAATCCCATCATCTTTAACAACCATGTTGTAATAAAAGTCCCTCATTTTTGTCTCATGCAAAACATGTAAGTGACCTTCAAACAAATAGGTCCTACTCTGAATCTACAACATCAACCTTTCTCCTCATGCCTGATGTTGTTTTCCTTTCAAGGTCAGATACCCTCCCATTCAAAATATTTTGAGTTATAAGAATATCAACCCTTTCTTTTCTGGACATGATCTTTTCACCTTCTTCTTTTTGCTTGTTGAACCTAGTCCCTCCTTAGACTCAAGAATTTCTTCATCAGAAAATTCTTTAGTAGGAACAGAGAGTTTAGACATTTTGAAGTGTTTTTGAGAGAGGAGAAAAGAGGGTTTTGAATATCATATTTTAGAAAGGGATTCAAATTTTCAGGGAAGATTGAAAGAAATAAGGAGTATAAAAGGGAGTTAAAGGGTGTATCAGGTCCCCTGAAAGGAAGTGTCATTTGGTATTCAAATGATGGGACAATAGTCAGATACCTAGATGATAGACACATGGAAATTCAAAGGTTCTCATGCATAATTCAAAATGCAATGTTAAGAGTGTTAACCTTCGAGAATGGACCCGGTCCCTCTCTGTAGTTTGAATGTAATTGCCTAGATTTGTTCTGACCTCCTTTTTCCTTCAACAATTTTGCCATATGTGTATCTCTAAAAAAGGTACAAGACTGAATTTGCTAAAACATACATAACCTAAAAACAATGATACCTGCTCCATTTGCATAGTAATGAGAGGGTTACTTGCTTCAAGCAGGATCTATTCTGTCAAGTTTCAGCATCCCCAACTTCAATTTGTTTATCTCGACCAGGTTCCTAATCAGCAATTTGATCTTCGGTCTTACAGAATTGCATGCTGATATTTCCTATGTCAACATTATCCCTTAGAAAGTGATATATCACATCAATGTGCTTAGTCCTTTAATGATGGACTGGGTTCTTAGCCATATTGAGAGCACTCGTGTTATCACACAAGAAAAAGATAATCTGAGTAACCACTCTAAAAACTTCAAGCTACTATTTGATCCACATGAGTTAAGAACACCAAGTTGCATCTGCTACATACCTTGACTCAGTTGTTGAAAGATCAAATAAATCTTTCCTTTTAGTTCCCTATGAAATGATAGATGAGCCTAGAAAATGAGCCATTCTTCAGGTTCTCTTTCTATCAACTTGATACCCTGCATAATCAACAACAACATATTCCTCCAAATAAAAAAAGTCTCTTGATGAACAGAATAGAACCAGGTCCCTGTCTTCTTCAAATTTCTCAGGATTCTCTTAGCATCCTTCAAATATGATTCCTTTGTACAAACTTGGAATCTTGCCTAAATCCCAACACTGAAAAAAATAATACCAGGTCTATTATTAGTGAAAAACATCAAGGATCCACTGATTCCTTTATACTTTATATCATTTACATCTGGACCAGATCCATCAACATCCATCTTCGAGTTGGCCCCTATGGGAGTATCAACTGTCTTGGCATTCATAATGTTAAACTTTTTCATTAACTTTTTTGTACTTTTTCTTGACAAACTAAGGTACCTTTAGAAGTTTGCTTGATCTGCAGCTCGAAGAAGAAATTTAAGTCTCATATCATGCTCATTTGAAAACTCACTACTCGTGAGTGCATCAAAATCTTCACAACACCTCAAAGGTTGCTCCAAAGATGATATCATCGATATATACTTGAATAATCAGCAATTACTTTCCTTGTGATTTTAGAAGGACGGTTTTGTCAATTTTAACTCTTTTGAAATCATTGTCGAAAAGGAACTTGGACGACCTGTCAACTAGTCGGGGAACCAACTATTATGCTTTACTTCTTTCAAACTGTGCTTGATCAACTTCTTCATTCTCTCCTTTAGAATCTGCATTATTAGTGTGAATTGCATCATCTTTGTTGAGTATTGTCTATCAGACTAGGTCCATCATGAGGTTCATCATCTACATCAACTTCTTTTGGATTTCTAGATTCTTGAGAAGGATGTTCTTTAGCAAGTTCACCATTTAGACCGTCTCTCTGAATCTCAAACAACATTTCAATCTCAAAATCCTCTTTGTTTAGTAACTTCTTAATTCTTCTAAAGTCATCAAAAAGTACATAACAACTTTCTCCAATACACAATTTTTTAATACACACGCTAAGCCTTGCTGGAGGAAGAATATCCCACAAATACTATTTCATCATTATTGGGATCAAAGTTCCCCATACCATCCTTCCCATTGTTTAGAACAAAACATTTACAACCAAAATCCTTTCGATAACTCAATTTAGGCTTTCTATTATTGAGTAGTTCATAAAGAGTTTTGTTGAGGATTAACCTGATCAGACTAATGTTGGTCACACAGAAATATAGTGCAAGTGAACCTTGAGAAGTCATCCACGATCACAAAAATATACTTCCTTCCTTCTCTACTTCAAATCTTCACTAGACCATACAAATACATATGAAGCAGTTCAAGAGGTCTGATGGTGCTCACTTGCTTCTTCTGCATGAATGATGAGCTGGTTTACTTCTCCTTAACACGAGTATCGCAAACTTTGTCATCTACAAATTTTATCTTTGGCAGACTATGAACCAGATCCCTTGACACAAGTTTGTTCAATAGCAAAGCACTCACATGACCAAATCCTCATGTATCATAGATGAGTATTCTCACCTTGACCACTAAGGAAATTAAGACGGTTACTACGAGCAGTGTTCATATCAGCAGTATACATGTTCTTGCATGTCTTTTCTGTCAAGATCACAATCCGAGTGATCAAGTTTGTAACCACACATTAATCTGATAAGAACTTAATTTCATTTCCTTTATCACATTTCTGTGAAATACTTAGATGATTGTACTTCAACTCATTGAAATAGTGCACAACTTCAATGGTGTGTTCCACAGACTTTCAAATTTTGCCTACACTAAGAATGTACCCTTTCTTACCATTGTCAAAAGAGACACCTCCACCTTAAAGTGCCTTGAGAGAGAGAGAAAGAGTTTTTAGTTTTCCCAATCATGTTCTTAGAGTATCAACTATTTATGAACCAACACTGACTGATGCTACCTCCTCTAACTTGCAGAGCGAACCACTTGATAGCCATGGGAAGACATTTAAGACGGAGTTCCCAATAAGCAGATAAAGGAGTGATAAGAAATTTTTTTGTCTAGTAAGGCAGATTGGTTTTCTTCAACTTAGGACTAGAAGCATTACTAGGTCCCTTCTTCTACATGTTCCTCTGTTTGGAATAGTTCGAAAAATGTTCGTCATGTTTTTTCCCGACAAGACAATCTTTCTTAAGATGTCTATTTCAACAAAAATGTACATATAGAAAATTATCAGCAACATAAACATATTTGTTGTGAGGATTGTGTGGGGGATATATTTTCTCAAAACCACCAGCCCTCTTTTACGGTTGTTACCTTGACTAGTTAAATTTGTAAACATTTTAGAGGAAGTGGTCCATTTTTTCAGTAGTGCACAACTTGTTTACAAGCTCAAGCTGCAAACTGTTGGTCCTTCTTGTAAGACCCCAAAAATTTCTAAGTTAAGCACAAACCATTCTTGAATGCGTATAAGGTCGTACTAAGTGGCTCTTAATTTTTCTTAGGTGTTAAGGTAAATTATTTAGTGTGGGAATGATTTTGTATATCAATTAAGGTCAATAGAAACTCCTAGCACAAATAGAGTTGAAAGTTTCCTTACTGATAAAGTTTTTGACATAAGATTTTACCTAGGCCAAATTCGAATGACCATATCTCTTAAATTATAAAGAACTATGTGGCCCATAACCTATCCAATTAAAGGTATTTGAATCCTCTTTCCAACTCCACCAATTTTGCGTCAATCCAATTTTCATGTAAAAAGTTATGACTATTTTAGAAACTGGTGTAGTGCAGTTCCGTTTTAGCCGCGGGAAAATTTTAAAGAAGGTAATTTTTTTCTCCTTATACCACTAGGAAAACCTTAAAAACAGATTTTTCAACTCCTATAAATCCCTAAATAATCCTATTCCCATCTTTTAATCCATCATTCTCTTCTCTCTCAAACCTAAGACAAAACCCTAAGGAAAAATTAAAGTAGAAGACTTTATTCAAGATTCTTTCAATCTTTTTCAAGATTCTTTCCATCTTTTTCAAAATTCTTTCCATCGTTTTCAAGATTCTTCTTCAAGGTAAGTTCTTCTCCAAGAATTCCTTCTTTCCAACTCAAATTCTTCCATACAATTATGAAATCAGAATTCTTGGCTATAGAGATTTCAAAATACTAATTCAAGAATCTCAAGAAAGGTTTTCTTGATTTTTCTCATTCAAGCTAGGTCAAGTCAACTCTCCATTAATTCAAGCTTGGTAGGCTTTGTAATCAAGGCATGATGGTTTATTAATTCATGGACTCCTTTCATCCATGAAGCCCCATGTTCTCCCCAATTTAGAAGAAGAATTCCCCAAGTCAAATTAGGGTTTCTTCTAACGTTATGAATTATAATCCAATAGAGTGGATTATAAACGTTTATGATTGTTTATGTTCGTTTATGACAGAATTGCATGTTTTAGTATGATTATACATGTATCCATGCTTAACCTATGATTGTAAGGTGAATTTGAAAAAGTTCGATTTATGCCATGAAAGGGGAAATTGGAAATTTCGATGTAATCTTCTAGAATTGATGAAATATATTGTAGACCACTTGAAAATTAAGTAAATAGACATGAATTGATTGGGGAAAATGTATACATGATGAACTATGATTAGTAGCGCTTGAGATTGGGGGTTATATAATGAATGTTGAATTGTAGATAGGATTGTTGTGGAAGGATCACCCACATGATCTACCCTATGTATGTATAATGTGAACTGTTTTCTCAAATAGAAATTAGAATGATTCTAGGTTGAAAGGCTTGCTTACCTATAATGAATCAAAGAACGTATGAACTATTATAGCTTGAAGTTGTGATATATGATCCCTTGATGAATAGCTTGACTTGGTAAGACAAGACCAAGCATGGTATCTTGAGTTAATAGAACTCATGGACAGACTTGGATTGAGCAATCGTTCCCTTTCAATGTAGCTTGAACTAAGCACAACAGAAGGCTTTGCATGGCTGCTTGACTTGGTGAGGCCACATCATTTCATGGTAGCTTGGATTGAGCAATAGTACTCTTCCTTGATTAGCTTGGATTTGCATAGTAAGATGCTTTCCATGGTAGCTTGGTCTAGCATTGCAAGGTAATTTTCCTTGGTAGCGTTGAATTGGTAAATCATAACCATTCATGAGTCATTATTTGTATTGAACTATTAAAGAAGTACTCTTCCTTGAATAGTATGAACATGAGGGTCTAATCCCTAATCATGGTAGCATGTTTATGATAAAACAATATTACTCCAAGGAAGTATAGTAAGTATGTTTTGATATGAGGTTTACTTGTATAATGTATGCTTATCTTGGATTGCTGATATAGTTGCCTTCCTTGATATGTTTGACTAAACGTGAATGTTGCATGTCCTAGGAGAATTAATCTAAGGATGAAATCAAAGGATAATGAATATGAATGAGGACCTAAAGGGGTTTGCTTAGCATGGGTGAGATTTATGTGGTCTTATCTATGCATTGCACAAGCAAGCTTTGAGGGTACTTATGAAGTGGTTCTGTTATGTTATGTTGGTGTCTCTTATGATTATGGTATATGACAATGTTGTTATCTCTTATGCCTATGTTATGCTTATGTTGATGATTTATTCTAGCCATCATATTTAGTACATTATTGTACTAATGCATACTCTTGCCTACATTCTTATCAAATGTAGGGTTCGACGATATTGATCTCCATCCTCGTGGCTAGGTTCTTAGTAGAGCAAGCAAGTGAAGATTTATTGAGTCCCCATAGCATCGAGGATTTGATCACCTTTTCTTTATGTCTCTTATTTTATGTTTAGAACTTTGTTTGGGCTACATCCCTAAGTCTTTTCAAGTATTAGATGGTTTGAGACAATGTTAAAGACTTCTGCTTCATTTTATGAAACGTTGTTATTATTGGAAAAATGTTTTAAATTTTCTGCACTTTTCTATTATCTTATGTTATGATATGCTAAAAAGCTTGTATGAGACTTCTCGTAGTCTTGTACATTATTTCACATCTAAAGGGTAACTCTAGGTCGTGATAAACTTGGTATTAGAGCACGAGGTTTAGAATGGTTCTAGGATGTCTCAGTCTAGTAGAGTCTTGTTCATAAGTGTGAAGCGCGCCACATTTATGAATGAGAGGATATTAGATGCTTAGGAAACTTCACTTATTCTTTCTCTAAGTCGTGCCATAGAGTTTAACTCTATTAGGTCTTTCTCCTACTCGTTATTCGTTGGTCTTCAAGATTTGATTATTCGAAGGGCTTATGCAACAAGGAGCGAGGGAGAAAATGTTGGTTGTGATGTCAATTATGGCTACGTGACTAGATAGGACTTGATATGCTAGATTTAGATTTCATCCTTGGGATGGATAGGTTGCATTAGTGTTATGTTTTATTGATGGTAGAACTCGACTTAGTCAGGATGAGTTTTAAGGTATGTTGATAGATTGGATTAATAGGGTGTTTAAGTAATGCCTAGATTCATTGAAAGACTAGACTCCTCTAAAGGGTAGTAGTGTAATTCACCATGGCTTATAATCCTCTTGTGTGATGCATGTGAAAGTTTAGTGATAATGTGATCCGACCTTAGAATTGAAAGGGTCGGTGCTTAGAAAGTCCACCTAGGATTACTCCCAAGGGGGAGATAGTGTGCTTAGATAGTAAGGCCGATTAGTGTTCTTAATGTTAAATGATTTGGGTTGCTATAAATTCCCACCTTAAGAGGTGTAATGAGTTTGGGAAAGTTTAGTCCCCATTTTGTAAACCCATATGAGATCTTAGACCGACAAGTTAAAAGATAGAAGAGCAAGGAAATTGCTTCCATGAAAGCGTTAAGGAGTGACCTTTTAGTGAGGGTTTTAGGTGAGGGTGCTACTTGGGTGGCTAAGGCCAATAAGATGTCCCGATATTCTTATATTTTCCTTCTATTCCTCCTTTAGCTTGAGATGATAAGTTCCTCTTAGTTGTAGTATGTTTTGGAGTCATGTGTGTTTTAGATGTTTCATGATTTCCTTATGTTGTGCATGTTCATGAAAAACTTGTGTTTTGAAAGAAAGTAAGTTTGCATGATTGATTTTCCTCATGTTGTAGTGCATTTGGTATGAGTTGCATATAGACTTCATGAGATGAGTTGATGAACATGTCTTAGCTTGGAGTTGAGAGATTCCTCCTTGGATGTATGTTGTGGGCATAGATTGCATATAGGCTCCAAGAGAGTGTGTTGAGCATGCTTTTATCTTGGGGATGGTAGCTCCTCCTTGAACATGAGTAATGTTAAGATTTCAAGCATGTTTGGGTTGTTAGATGTAGTTCCTACTCCCTTGTGTTGCATTAAACATGTTTAGCTTAGAGTTGATGATTCCTCTTTGGTTGTGTGCATTTAGATGTGTTGCATGCATGATGGATTGCTAGTCTAGAGTCGTGACCATAAGAAGTGTCTAGAATCCCATTGAGGACGAATGTTCCCAAGGGGGGATATTGTAACACCTCGAAAATTTCTAAGTTAAGCCAAAACCATTCTTCAATTACGTATAAGGTCATACTGAGTGACTCTTAATTTTTCTTAGGTGTTAAGGTAAATTCTTTAGTGTGGAATGATTTTGGATATCAATTAAGTTCACTAGAAACTCCTAGCACAAAGTAGAGTTAAAAGTTTCCTTACCGATTAAGTTTTGACATAAGATTTTACTTAAGTCAAATTAAAACGATCATATCTCTTAGAATATAAAGAACTAGGTGGCCCATAACCTATCCAATTAAAGGTATTTGAATCCTCTTTCCAACGCCACCATTTTCGCGTCAATCCAATTTTCATGTAAAAAGTTAGGACCATTTTAGTTACTGGTGTAGTGCAGTTCCGTTTTAGCCGAGGAAGAATTTTAAATAAGGTAATTTTCTTCTCCTAATACCACTAGGAAAACCTTCAAAACAGATTTTTCAATTCCTATAAAGCCCTAAACAATCTTATTTCCATCTTTTAATCCATCATTCTCTTCTCACTCAAACACTAAGACAAAACCCTAAGGAAAAATCAAAGTACAAGACTCCATTCAAGATTCTTTCAATCTTTTCAAGATTCTTTCCATCTTTTTCATGATTCTTCTTCAAGGTAAGTTCTTCCCAAAGAATTACTTCTTTCCAACTCAAATTCCTCCACAAAATTATAAATCACTAATGAAAATCATAATTCTTGGCCATAGAGATTTCAAGAAACTAATTCAAGAATCTCAAGAAAGGTTTTCTTGATTTTTCTCATTCAAGCTAGGTCAAGTCAAGTATCCATTAATTCAAGCTTGGTAGGCTTTGTAATCAAGGTATGATGGTTTATTCATTCATGGACTCCTTTTATCCATGAATCCCCATGTTCTCCCCAATTTAGAAGAAGAATTCCCCAAGTCAAATTAGGATTTCTTCTAATGTTATGGGTTATGATCCAATTAAGTGGCTTATGAACGTTTATGATTGTTTATGATAGAATTGTATGTTTTAGTATGATTGTACATGTATACATTTTTAACCTATGATTCTAAGGTGAATTTAATATAGTTGACTTTAAGCCCTGAAAGGGGAAATTTGGAATTTAGATGTAATCTTCTAGAATTGATGAAATATATTGTAGACCTCTTGAAAATTAAGTAAATAGACATGAATTGATTGGGGTAAATGTATGCATGATGAACTATGATTAGTAGCGCTTGAGATTGGGGGTTATATAATGAATGTTGAATTGTAGATAGGATTGTTGTGGAAGGTTCACCCATATGATCTACCCTATGTATGTCTATATGTATGTATAATGTGAAAGGTTTTCTCACATAGAAATTAGAATGATTCTATGTTGAAAAGCTTGCTCACCTATAATGAATCAAAGAATGTATGAACTATGATAGCTTGAAGTTGTGATATATGATCCCTTCATGAATAGCTTGACTTGGTAAGACAAGACCAAGCATGGTATCTTGAGTTCATAGAACTCATGGACAGCCTTAGATTGAGAAATCGTACCCTTCCAATGTAGCTTGAACTAAGCACAATAGAATGCTTTGCATAGCAGCTTGACTTGGTGAGGACACATCATTTCATGGTAGCTTGCATTGAGCAATAGTACTCTTCCTTGATTAGCTTGGATTTGCATAGTAAGGTGCTTTCTATGGTAGCTTCGTCTAGCATTGCAAGGTGCTTTTCTTTGATATCCTTGAATTGGTAAATCGTAACCATTCATGAATCATGATTTGTCTTGAACTATTAAAGTAGTACTCTTCCATGAATAGTATGAATATGAGGGACTAATCCCTAATCAAGGTAGCATGTTTATGATGAAACAAGATTACTCCAAGGAAGTATAGTAAGTATGTTTTGATATGAGTTTTACTTGTATGATGTATGCTTGGCTTGGATTGTTGCTATAGTTGCCTTCCTTGATATGTTTGACTAAACGTGAATGTTCCCTTGCCTAGGAGAATTAAGTTAAGGATGAAATCAAATGATAATGAATATGAATGAGGACCTAAAGGGGTTTGCTTAGCATGGGTGAGATTTATGGGGTCTTATCCATGCATTGCACAAGAAAGCTTTGAGGGTACTTATGAAGTGGTTCTCTTATGTTACGTTGATGTCTCTTATGATTATGGTATATGACTATGTTTTTATCTCGTATGCCTATGTTATGCTTATGTTGATGATTTATGCTAGCCATCATATTTAGTACATTATTGTACTAACGCATACTCTTGCCTACATTCTTATCAAATGTAGGGTCCGACAATATTGAGTTCCATCCTCGTGGCTATGATCTTAGGATAGAAAGCAAGTGAAGATTAGGTGAGTCCTCATAGCATCGAGGATTTGATCACCTTTTCTTTATGTCTTTGATTTTATGTTCAGAACTTTGTGTGGGTTGCGTCCCTAAGTCTTTTCAAGTATTAGATGGTTTGAGACAATATTAAAGACTTCTGCTTTGTTTTATGAAACTTAGGTATTATTGGAAAAGTGTTTTAAATTTCCAACACTTTTATATTATCTTATGTTATGATATGCTAAGAGGCTTGTATGAGACTTCTCGGAGTCTTGTACGCCGTGTCAATTCTAGGGGATACTCCTGGGTCGTGACACTTCATTCCTATAGAAACCGTTGTAGTCACCCTTTTTATCTTTTCCTTCAGTTCTAGATTTTCTGCTTCTAGAACAACCATTTGTTTTTCCATATTAGATATTTGGGTAACTATAGCAATTTTTCCATCTTGAAAAATATTTAGCCTATCGTTCAAAAGATCATTCTCAGTGGTTAGCTCACTGATCGAATCAATTAGTATAACAACTTGCTTTTTCAATTTTGTAATGGAAATGATATTCACATTTTTGTTCAACTTAGATAGGGTTACCTTTTAAATATCATCATCCTCTTTTGATTTTGCCATGAAGGCAAACATAGAATCAGATATTTCTTCGTCTTCTTTTACTGCGAACATGGAAGAATCATCAGGGTGTTAAGAATCATCTGAATCACTTGAGGTATTTCCTCAGACGACCAGACCTTTCTTCACCACATAATCAACAGTTTCTCTTCTGCTTAACTTGTAAGAGATGTGGTCCCTTCTTTTTTCGTTGTCTCCTCCAGACTTGACATATTCCTTGTGCTCACCTTGTGCATTGGGCAGTCTCTAATGAAGTGACCTCGTTTACCATACTTATGACACAAGTCATTTTAGTTTGTAGCCCTGTCAAGATTTCCTTTTTCATGAGACCTCCATGTTTTCTAACGTTTTTTTGAAATCTTCGAGTAATATAGGCCATGTTCACATCTACTTCAAGGATTTCACTTTGTGATACCTTGAGAGCAAGGGATTTATCCTTTTTTGCATTTTTCTTCCGATCAGCCTCATTAATTAGATCCAACCTTTTGTCTTTACCTTTGAGAATGAGACTGTCCTTTCTTTTGTGCATCTCATAAACCTGAATATGTTCAAATAGATCTTGCAGTGTCAGTACTTCAAGATCCCTTATCTCATCATCAATATCAACTTCATCAGTCCAAGATCTAAGAAGAATCTCTAGTATCTTAGTGACCTGCTTGCATGCAGTGATAGGTTCTTCCACGAAAATGAGCTCATTTGTAATGGTGGAGAATCTAGTACGCATTTCATCAATAAGTTCACCTTCTTTCAAGGTGAAGCTTTAAAACTGAGTATTGAGGAAATCTAACTTACATTTCTTTATTTTCTCAGTACCTTCGTACACTATACTCAAATGATCCCAGATTTCATTGGCTGATTCACATGATGAAATCATATCATATTCATTAGCCCCAGTGCCACACATTAACAACTTCCTAGCTTTGTGATTTTTCTCAACCTTCCTTTTGTCGGAGTCATTATATTGTTGTTGAGTTTTGGGAACGACCCTTATAACATCCCCATCTTTTACTTCTATAGTTGGCATATAGGGACCTTCACGAACAACATCTCATAGATCACTGTCCTCAGCCATCAGATAGCCATACATGCGAATATTCCACCATCTATAGAACTGACCATCAAAAAGAGATGGCATTGTAGGAGACTGACCTTTTTGCAAGTTTAGTGGAGTCGCCATTCTTCGTAGGATTCTCTCTCTTGGTGTTACCCAGAAAAAGATCCCAAGATATGATACCAATTGTTAGAATGTATGCATCCACTAGTTATCCATGTACCAGATACCTCGATAGAATAGTAGTGTGGAAAATAAATAGCTTAAAGTAGATTAGGCACAAGGATTTTATGTGGAAACCCCCTTGCTCAAGGGAGGTGAAAACCACAACCTATACTCACAAGATTTCAACCCAAACTCTATTTCACTCAAAATGGAGCAAAGTTTCATATTACAAACTCTTGAAACCTAGGAATTAAACTCTTAATCCCTTCCCCCTTACTGTAGAAACTCTACTACAAAGGAAAACTAAGAAATAACTCTATTTCCCATTAAACCAACTAACTCTAGTTGATCTAGACTTCAAGAACCCAACAGGGCAAACTCTAGCCACCAACTCTGATATCGAACATAAGAGAATAAACAAGTAGTAACTCTACTGCACCCACACATCAACTAACTCTAGTTGACACTCTTAGGAAACTCTACCAAAGATAACATCAAAACAATGATGTAAAGAGGCTTGACTAAAACATAGATGATTCGACTAAGTAACTCTAGTTAATACGACTCAAACTAAAGAATTAGAAAAGAAACTGATCTACTATCCTTTATAACTTAGGAGTAGATTTACAATATAATAACATAATATACAAAACTCAAAATACAACAAAAAAGCTTCAGCACTCCATCGGGTCCCTTGTTGAGTAAGAGTGGAGTTCTTCCTTGAATATGGATTTTTCTTTGTGAGCTTATGAATATTAAAAATTCAAAGCTTTGTTAGACAAATCTTGAGTTGTGTCTTTGGAGAAAAGACTAATATGATATAGACATAAACCCCTGGAGCAAAGCCATGTACAAGGTGTTTCCACGACCAGGTCCCTTGTTAGATCCGAAAGTTTTTCAATTCATCAAGACTTTAAATCAGCTTAAATTAACAGGATCAAAGTTTGCCACCGAAGGATACTCAACTTCTTTGTATTTAAAGGGATACCTATATTTTTGAAGGGCATTTCTTCTAAAGGGATATTTAGCATATATAGAATACTTTGTTTCACTATAGGGACACTCTACCAGAGATTACAGAACTCGTACGAGAATAAGTTATTTATTTTTCACTTTCATTGTAAATCTCTACCTCTTCCTCATTCTCATACTCTTTCTTTATATGACAGACTCTATTATTTATTTGTACTAAAGATAACAAAATGACATTTCTGCTATAATTTTCAACATAGTTACAATTCAACTAGTTCATATAAAACTTATGAATGACAACTGGGGTCGACTTCATAAATAAATTCTCTTTTTAGTAAAGTTCTATACTAGGACTAATTGTAAAATTTGATTTATTAATACGACAATCATCTCATTTTATTACTTCATTCCTTACAGGTTGTCCTAACAGAGAAGTGAAACTTAAAAATACACATTTTGAAGTTGAGTTCTCAAGGTTTGAAGAAAAATATTTTGTATCAGTTGGTTGAAGAAAATAATCCGGTAGAGTTATAAATTTATGTTTAGCCTTTGCTCTCTATCCAAATTAGTCAGATACTACAAAACACAAACTCATGTGACTTTCACTTGTAGCTCTTACAAAAGATTCAAGAAGATATGAAAGTCCATACTATACATGTTGTGTATTGCAAAAGAAACAAAGAGGAGACTTTTGAGTGAAAAAACATCTCTAGAGAAAAAAAAAAAAGTAGGCTAGAGAAGAAGAAATAAAGTGAGGTATTGAAACGACCCAAAAAAAAAAAAATGCCCGAAAATGTGCTTCGGAAACACCTATAATTGTAATTTCCATATATCTCAAAATCCGTGCATGATTTCGGAAATTCGACTTCATATTCTTATTCAGGGGGTCAAATTGAGTAGGAAATGGGTCTAACCCGAATTTTAGAACAATCGTATCAAAATTCGAAAATCGCAAAAAAATGCGATTTTCAGGGTCAACTTTAAAGGGGCATATCTCTTAGCACACAAGGAACTGGAAGGGCCGCAACCTATTAAATTAAACCTCTATGAGT
>JAJOON010040369.1:0-17643 GCA_029582645.1 Solanum megistacrolobum
TCTAAAATTTGGGTTAGACACATTTCCCACTCAATTTGACCCCCTAAACAAGAATATGAAGTCGGATTTTCGAAAAATGAAATGGATTTTTTTTTTTTATATATATAGCTAAACAAGTTTCCGGTAACTTCCGAAGCACATTTTTAAGAACTTTTTGGGTCATTTCACTGCCCAATCGCCAACTAGACACCTATGAGAACAAATTCCCTTTTATTCTACCTTGTTATCTTAGGCCCTTGCAACCCTATACCATTCCATAGATATTCTTCTAAACTACGGGATCTAACACGTATCTTGATTCAACTACTAAGCCCCTCATTCAAAGTACGGAAAGTTTTATGTTCGACTCTAATCACATAAATCTTACCTTAGAATCCTAGCTTAAGGCTCTGGTTTGGTCTACTAGTTTCCGGGGAGTTACATCTAAAGTCTCCCCTGTCTACTTTCACATGTCTCAACTCTCGATGTTAAAGTGTCAATAGATGCTCGTAGAGATGTCAGTGCTGCTAGGATAGCACTTTCGATCATCCATGGTACTGCAGCCTCCAATCTAGTAGCCCGCACATCCGCCAAATGGGCTAAGTGCCCCATCTTCAAGATCTTATCTTGAGTAATCCTAGTGGGCTGGAAAGTGGTAGAAGCACCAGGAGCCTGTGAGGAAGAAGTGTGAGCAGGTGTACATGAAGGCCCGGAGGCCGTAGTAAGCAAAGGTGCCTCTGCAGGAATCGTCTCAACATCAATCTCCGGGGATGTGTCCACCAGAGCTGCTCTCCTCGTGTCTGCTTCCACCCGAGTGTACGCAGCCTCTATGCATCGGATGTCAGTGGAGGATGTAGGAGTGACCTCAATATCTCTCGTCTTATTGTGGGGAACTCCAGCACGCCGACACAACTCTGTAATCAAGACCGGGAAAGGAAGGGATGTCTAGTGTTGTTTGGACCACATGGCCATCTCCTGCTCTATAATGAGTCCCATGTTAATGCTCCTCCTAGATATGATTGACCCAAGGCAGGCCGTCTTGGGATGGTAGAGGATGGACTCGTTTTGGGAGGGCATGATGGATTTGTTGATGAACCCGAACCAATACTGTGCAGCTACATTCAAGTCCTTCTTCTCGATGGGTGCTCAACCTTAATCCACCTCGGGGTGGTATCAGAAATCATAGGGTAAAGTAAGCCCTTTAAGTCATCCAGGGACTGAGTAGTATCCAAGCCCCCATATGCATATGTAGAACCTGTAGCCCTATAGAGTATAGTATTAATGTGATCGCTGTTGCACCCCACCTCCTTCCCTCGGACAATGACAGACTTCACCGGTCTGAAAGCACTGGCCTACTTCTTGCCCTTTGGTACCAAGTCACCGTATGCTGTGTAGAACTCCTGGACCCATGTAGGAATGTATGGGCCTCAGGGCCTGGTGAACTACTCGAAGCGATGGTACTAGAGTATCTCCCTCACCTTTGAGTCTCTGCCATCTAGGCCCTCAGTGGACAACAGCTTCTCCTCAAGAATAGTTCTCAACCTATCAGCTTTTAATCTATTGAGTAGCCTGCAAGGAGGGACCTGTACTGAAGGTACTGGGCCATATTTAGTGTCGGAGCTGGAACTGTATCTACTGTAGGAGGGTTGGTCGATGGATCTCTCGATGAGTGTGGGAGAGACCTAGCACTGATATGTGCTCGCCTGGACTGTAAAGGTTGATCATCATCCGGTTCGGAAAATTCATCTTGGAAGTCGAAGGACTCTCCCTCACTTCCGGAGTTGTGCTCTGCAACCTCAAATGTCGGCTTCTTGCCTTTGCCCTTGCCTACCTTTGGAGGCTCTTTTCTTCCCTTTTTAGAAGGGTTTGCTGCCCCTTCATTTATCACAATGCCCCGTGCTCTTTTATGGGGTTCCATGTAGAGGTTGGTTCTATCCATTTCTGGTAAAACATCATAAAACGTTAGGAACAGTTCAAAAAAATTTGCAGGAAAACAGTTGCTGATAGACTCGCCGAATCACTTTGGCGAGCCAGATCGGGCTAGCCGAAAAGGATTGGCTCAAAAATTTCTAGAAAAATTGGCATGTCGGCGATGGGATGGGCCTTTCAGCGAATCGCAAACAGCATTAGGCGAGCAAACACAAGCCTGCCGAAAGTTACAGTGTTTTTTAGGGGTTAGGGGAGCAGAAAGGGCGATCAAAGAAGACCTTCAACGAGTCACCGAGTGCACTCGGTGAACACAGGCATCTCGCCGAAAGTTACAGAACCAAAACTTAACAAAGGCCTGAAATTAAAGGCGATCAAAGGAGATTCATCGAACCGCCGAGTGGTTCGACGAGCTCGACCCAGCTCGCCAAACTGCCCAACGTGCCTACTTTCAACCCCAATTTCCAAAATCAACTTTGCAGCCCCCGAAATCAACATAAAAGCATACACTAACACAATTAGACTCAGACCCATAACACCCATGCCATCAGAGTACTAGACTTTCCCCGATTTAGCCAAAATTGGCCATTTGACGATTCAAGCCCTTAAGAATGACGTCAAACGCTCCAACATCGGGCAAATTAGCATAATTATGGGTTACTTAGACTTCACCCAACTAGATCCAAAAACAATTTAGTTCAACCCAACAATTTATGATCAGTTTTAAGGCACTAAACTCGAGAAATCAACAATTAATCATTTTAGGCAAGATATTCAAATTAAATTCGGCAAACATGGATTCAAAGAGGCCCAGCACACATCATTAAGAGAAAAATAATTGCAAATGAGTAAAACTGTTAAATACGAGTTTGGGGTTCGAAAATCCAACCTTTAATGCTGAATATGAGATTTGAAATGCTAGGCGGCAAAGATTTCCAACTCCGAACACACAACCAACGACTAGGAAGCGGTAAAAACACAAAAATATAGAAAAATATAGTGCGAGTGTGATTTTGCGAAGTTAAAAAGTGAGGGAATTTGAAATTTTAAACCTTTGTCCTTTAAAAATTGTCCAGTTCTCGCCCTTTCGGTGACATTAATTATGCTCGCCGAGCCACTCAGCGACACACCATGTGGTCACTTACCTCGCCTAGTTTTACAGGACCTCCAGCTAAAGTGGGGGTCCAAACGGCGGACAAAATCGCAATTGCGGACCTGTTCGGCGACATGCCGATTTGCTCCTGGGCTTGCTGAGTTCTACTGACTCCAATCATAGAATATATTGAGTCCAACGGCGGTCCAAGTCGGGCTCACCGACCTCTTCGGGGAGTCGTCGACTGGATATTTTGCCAGCCAATCACCACTTTTCAAATACATTCCACTTTTTAGCTTGAATAATCGACAAACCATTATTTCAAAACATAAAGAAAGAAAATAAAAACTAGGGTTGCCTCCCAAGCATCTCCTTAGTTAATTTGGTGGCACGACACAAGTCCTCATTCAAATTTCATTCTTGGGGTTGGCCATAGTGTCACTAGGCAACTCCCCTTGTTGTCTCTAGTTTAAATGAGACAAAATCTGACCCATCTGGGTCTCCAACTATTTGATAGAGACGGAATGAGAGGTAACCGTCTGGCTAAGGTCGATACATCCTCCTTCATCTCTTTAAAGATTGTATCTGACCCCTCAACCTTGTTGAGAATACGAGAGAGCATATCCTCCGACCGTCCACCCTCAGAATCTTTGGGCTTTTGGTTCTTGTGGGGAGGAACATACTTATCCTTCTCCCCATCTCTTTCTTTCCAAGTGGGGTTACGATCCCTCCACTCTCTATCATGATCTTTCCAGCCTTCATCCCTGTTCCAACCTTGGTTACCACCTTGCCTCGGGTAGTTTGTATGACAACAACCTCCTTGGTTGGCTAGGTAGTTCACCTCTTCATTATACAACGCTTCGAACATGGCCTCATATGGATTTACACACCCAACACCCACATCATTGACACTTCTAGTACTAGCTCCCATGACATTTTTGGAAAAAATATCAAGTTGGATCATGATCTTTGCCATGTTTTGGGCCCTCTCTTGGTCTTTCTCAGGCTGCTCCTTAGTTAATTTAAAAGTGAGAGGGGAGACCTAATCTTCACGGGTGTACCAAGTCCGATTAATTTTGGTCATACCATACAAAAGGTGGGCTGCTATAATGTAAGGTTGTTGCATCAAACCTCCCGGGGAAAGTTGGTCAGCTATGCCATTGTTTACCGAATCAAGGCTTATGTAAAAATATTGCAACAGAACGTTGTCGAGCAAACCATGAGTTGGGCATTGCAACACCAACTTTTTGAGTCGTAGACAAATCTCATGAATTGACTCCTTTACCAAACGCTTGAAGCTTTTGATGTTGTCCTGAAATGTCATTATCTTCGAAGGAGGGAAAAATTGCACTTGAAATGTGGTGACAAGCTCTTCCCACGAAGTGATTGATTCTCTTGGCAATTCATCCAACCACTAACAAGCTTCTCCCATTAAAGAAAATGGGAACAACCTCAACCAGACCGACTCTTGGGATTTGTTCTTGAAGGAGAACGACCTGCAAACATCAACAAAGTTTCTTATATGCTCATGGGGATCCTTATTAGCCAACCCACCAAACAACCCTTTCAATTGCAAGAGATGCAACATGGTGCTTGTAATGTGGAACACAGTGTTCCCCTCACCCGGATACAAGCGAAAGGAACCAATTCCACCCATTAGATGAGGGTCATTAACATTTAGCTCATTGACATCATTGAGGTTGTCGATGTCATCTTGGTGGCCTATTTGGCTACCATTGCTTTCGTTGACATTCATTTCCTCGGTTTAAAACAGCAACACACAAACCAAAACTAAAAGTAAGTACATTCAACTATAACTAACAAGACAAAATTCAACTTAGCCAAAAAATCTTAACCAACACCACTCCCCGACAGCGGCACCATTTTTATCAACGTTTCAAAGACACTTCATCCAATTCTAAGTGTCAATGATCGCTAATCAGTATAAAACCCAACTTAATGTGTTGGGGTCGAATCCCACTGGGAGCGGTACGTGTTTAAGATTCAATAGTAAAGTGTGAACATGGTCAAATCAATCATAGAAATAGAAGTTTCCAAATAATAACTTAATTCAAATCAAGCGTGACAAGAATGTCAACTAAGGGGGTTTTGGTTTTAATTATCAACTACAACAACAACAAACAATACGAAATAACAATAATGAGTCGGGTTCTTGGGATGTGATTTGATTATAGGCTAATGTAGATAAATGGGTAATTACAACTATTAGGAAATAGATAAATATTAGTGAGTAAGCTAGTCTATAGAGGAGGTAAACTTTCTCTCGAACAATTTACCCTAAATCAAGTCGATTTCTTTTGAACATCGACAAGCAGGCAAAATAAGAACAGCCTACGCTTTAGTCCATTCACTCTCTCCAGCTGAATGTGTGGAAAAGGGTTTAGGATTCACTCTCTCGAGCTGAACTCATGACAACCCAATACCCATAGACCATCAACCAATAATCTTAGTTTTAAAACCTCTCTCTCGAGCAGGCCAAAAACACAAGGGTAGAACTGCATTAGCAACTACAATTCTTAAATTATACCACAATTATTGATTAAACTCACTTCTAAACAGCAATTAAACTAACAATTTACAATACCCATAAGATAAATCAACCCATAATCACATAATCACACCCCAAAAATTGGGGTTTTAGCTAGACATCATAAAAAGATAAAAATCGTTACCAAATTGAGTTTCCATCAAATGGGTATGATTGATTTCATCTTTACAAGGGTCCAAATTGAAGAATCTCAAAGACCCACTTCCAATTTCTCAAAAGTGAAAAACATCAATTCTTCAAAGCCAAAGGAAAACTAGAGAAAACTTGTCTCAATGTTCCCACCTAAGAAATTATGATATTCTGATAAAAACTAATCATTGACTGATCCTAAACTAAATGTTCAAAAATGTATTTATATTCGCCAAAAATGTGTTGCAAAGAGTCACTTGGTGAAGTAAGTCAGGCTCGCTGATTCACTCGGCGATCTGCCCTTTGGTCAATTCCATCACCTTTCTGCCTTGTCCTTCAGCATCCTCAAGGTCTGTAACTTTAGGCGATCCAACACTGCATCGCAGAACCACTCAGCAATCCGCGAACTGCTCATTTCTCTCGCGAACTTTGTTCTTTCCTTCTGGGCTTGGCACACTAGAAGTTTAGGCGGTCAAATGGCCACTCGACGACTCGCCAAACAGACTTGGTGATCACCAGGATCTCTTTTCTTCATTCTTTCATCTTGCTTTGTTCCTTTTTACAACTTAGTGTCCTTGCTTTGATCCTCAATCCATAATACTGAAAATCAAGGATTTAACATCAGCTATTGGCACAAAATAAGCATTTGAGGACACTAAATCTATTACAAATAAAGCCTTAAATGAGTCCATATCTCAGACTCATCAACCCACTTAAGATAGAAGTTCATGGTTCTACCTTAGGAAAGTATAAAAACCCTTTTAGGTGTGGGAGACACGGATGGATCATGTTATAGCTCACATGGTCTGAATGTCGGTTAAGGCTATTTCCCCACAAGTAATTAATGAACCAAGGTTACTCAAGGAGTATCACACATGAGTTTAAAGGTTTTAAAGAAGAAGATAGCTTTCACTTACCATGATTTATTATTTATGTTATTATAACCCTTTCATATGATGTTTTATGCATGGCTATCACACTTGGTACATTGTTTTGTACTAACACATACTCTTGCCTTCATTTTTCCCAAATGTAGGGTCCGCTAGACAGGGTTCCTAGTTTTGTGGCTCGAGCTTGGATATGATTGTTTCCCGAGCTTGGTGAGTCCTTATGGTTGGAGGAAGGATTACCTATATTTAGTTTTTTTTCATGTATTTCCCTTTTTGAACATGATGTATGGGTTAGGCCCAATTTAATTCTATTGTATTAGATGGCTATGATGAGACATGAGTTTATACTTCCACTTTTCGTTTATAAAATGTTTTATACTTGTACTATTGTTTTACTCTTATTTTTCTATTTCTTATGTTATCAGAACTAAGTTTCTTGTATGGAGTCCTTCGGGGTTTGATACGCCATGTTACATCTTAGGGGTACCCCTGGGTCGTGACAGGGGTTCGCCTCTTGTTCAACAGAAAGGAATAACGGTAGTCACCTTTTATTCAATTCTAAGGAATATGGGTAATAGCTTCTTATTCAAATCTAGAGAAAATGGTTAATCGACTCATATCCTTCTCATTAGAGGTCAAGGGTAATCGCCTCTAGCCTCATCAATTTCTTAGACTTTTAGCTTAAATCATTTTAGGTGAGCAATCATTTCAACCTAGAATCATTCAACGTGAGAAATCCTTTCACACCCATACATAAGAAAATCATGTGGGTAAATCCCTTCCACAACAATCATATCAATATCTTCAATTCATGACATAAGCTTCACTCTCAAAGAAAAATTTATCATAATCATCATATATGCTTCAATCTCAAAGAAATTCATAATGTACCTTATTTATCCTATAAGAATACATCTAAATTCACAAATTCTCCTTTCATGGATCAAAACCCATTTACAGTAATTTCACCTTAGAAACATTCATTGAGAATGGGTACATTTAAATCCATCCTAAAAACTTGTAATCTTATCAATTCATGCATAAACAATCATAGTCCAATCAATTGGATCAACATTCATCAAGACCCAAAACATTAGAAGAAAACCCTAACTGGAATTCTGGAATTCTGGAATTTCTACTTTCCAATTGGGGAATCTTGGGGGCCCCATGGATGCAAGGATTCCAAGAATGAAAAGCCATCAAACCTTACTATTAAAACCCACAATTTCTTGAGGAATGGAGACTTCATTTTGATCCTAGCTTCAACTCTTTCTTCTTCTTCAAGTTCTAGAGAGAGAAATATTTTGAGAAGACGAACTTTGTCTTTTCTTTTGGATTTTGAGATAATGACTTGAATGGGTGATTTTTGGGGTTAAAATAACTTATATAGGGATCCTAGGGTTGGTTAAAACGACATAACTTTGATTAATTAAAATCAGAAAAGATTCAAAAGCCCTAACTTTTAGTGGACTAAACCACCTTCACGACAGGCTCCACGAGCCGTGGTGCCGGCTGTGGTCCTAGAACAGTGGCTTAGAAAACCACCCTTAAACTCACTTTTCCCTGATGACCCTCTCCACGGCCCGTCAAGGCCTTCACAAGCCATCAAGTGGCTCGTGAGAGGGTCTCACTTTTAGGCAGTCTTGGAGGGTTCACTGCCTAGCCCTTCATGAGGTGTATGATGCTCATGGGAGGTGAGCCTCCCTTGGTTAGATACTGTTAAGGTCCACGGGCACTACCACAGGCCGTGGTTCCCTTCACGGTCCTTGTGGGCCTTCGTGGAGGGTGCCATGGCTCAAATCAAGGTTTGTGACCTCTCATTTGGTCCCTTGTTTAGACTACTAGATTCCAAGGTCTTACATTTCTAGTGTAGTATTCTATTCTTTCTTGAGAAAGAGGTTTGAGAATGAAGGTTATCATTTGTTGATTGTAGTGATTGGGTTGTTGTGGATTCAACTTGAGAAAGTGAATCTTAATTTGATGCTACCTATCTAGCTCGAGAGAGTAGGTAAATTGATGTTTTGGGTTGTTTATAATTGTTATGCTTGTCGATGTTCAAGAAAACTCGCTTGATTCGTGATAGTTGATCGAGAGATGGCTATTGTATCTAAAGTCTAGCCTACCCATTAAGATTCAGTGACTTTCACTAATTAGTAATTACCTGCATAGCGAAATTGGCAATTAATCGATCACATCCCCAAGGATCCCTTTCTACTTGATTACTCCCATTTTTAAGTAGTTGTTAATTGACAAACCTAATCCCCCCCATTTGACACTGGTTGTCAACTCCTACAATTTACTTTAATTGTTTCAATAAATTATATTCCTACAACCAATTAGAACACGTCTTTCACTTCATAATTGAATTCTCAACTATATCACTCCTTGTGGGATCGACCCCAACTCTTCGTTGGGTTTATACAATATTGTGATCGTCTACACTTAGAATTAAATGAAGTGTAGTTGAGAATTATCAATCATCCCAATCTCGACTGTAACCTCACCGTTCATCTTCAATAACTGTGTTCCAACCTTGATTCCCACCCGACTTCAAAGAGCCTGGGTGAGAATCCTCCTCTAGTCTTGACACTTTTTCACCTCATTGTTTTAGAAATACCTCCCATCACTTGTTCATTTAGCAACACCATTAGGGACAACATCTTGGCTTTCTTGTCGTCTCGTTCTTGGTTTTTTTTCTACTTGATCTTCCTTAGTGTACCACTTACGACTGATCTTTGTCATTTCGTTGAGGAGAGTGGATGCCATAGCAAATGGTTGCTGCTTAATTCCTCCTAAAACAAGCTGGTCAGTCACCCCTTTGTTTACTGAGTCGAGACTCCGATAGAAGTATTGTAGCAACACATGGCCCGGGAGTCCATGAGTTGGGCACTTCAGCAGCAACTTCTGGAACCTCAACCATGTTTCATGAATAGGTTCCCCATCTACTCGCTTAAAGTTCTATATATGATTCCTCAGCTTCATCATCTTCGAGGGAGGGAAAAACTATACATAGAATAGCTCGGTGTGTTCCTCCGAGGAAGTGATTTATTCTCCTGTTAACTCAGCCAACCACGTTTTCCCTGCCCCATTAGAGAGTATGGAAACAACCAAAGTCTAACTGTCTCTTGTGTATATTCTCGAAGACAAATGGACCACACACGTCCAGGAAGCTCTTCGAATAAAGATTTCATTTGCAATACCTGCAACATCGTGCTAGTCACATGGAATACCACAATTCCCACAACCGAAAGAAAACGAATAGCACCCATGCTACCCAATTGGGCTTCATTGACATCATTCAAGTTACCAATGTCATCTTGGTGCCCAAGTCGGCTAGCATTACTCTGTTCACACTAGACTTCGTTAAAAGAATTCTATACACCATTCCCCGGCAGTGGTGCCATATTTGATAATGCTCAACTACACTTCATCCAATTCTAAGTGTAGGCGATCACAATCTAGTATTAACCCAACGAAGAGTTAGGGTTGATCCCACAAGGAGTGATACGGTAAAGAATTTAATTACGAAGTGAAAGACTTTTTCTAATAGATTGTAGGAATAAAATTTATAGGAACAATTAAAGTAAACTGCAAGGGTTGACAACAAGAGTCAAATAGGGGGATTAGGCCTGTCAATTAACAAAACCAAAAATAGGGGAGTACTCAAGTAGAGGGGGATACTTGGGGATGTGATCAATTAATTGCCAATTTCACTATACGAGTGATTACTAATTACTGAAAATTGTTGATTCTTAGTGGGTAGGCTAGGCTTTAGAAGTAATAGCCATCTCTCGATCAACTATCATGATTCAAGCGAGTTCTCTCGAACCTCAACAAGCAAAAAAATTATGAACAACCCAAAACCACAATTAATCTACTCTCTCGAGCTAGATTGGTAGGATCAAATTTAGACTCTCTCACTCAAGCTAAATCCACAACAATCCGTTCACTACAATCATCAATTGATAACCTTAATTCTAAAACCTCTTTCTCAAGCAAGCAAAGAATACTAAATTAGAACTGCATTTGTAACTACAATTCATGAATTAAAACTCAGTTATCAATCAAACCCACTTCAAAATCAACAATTAAATCATTAATTACTAACACCCAAGAATAGGGGTTTTAGCCACACCTTATAAAAATCAAGAAAATATTACCAACTATATTCTCCATAAGATGGGTAACGAAGTTCGAGTCTTCACAATGCTTGAAATAAACTTAAAATCAAAACCCAACTTCAAATTCTACTTAAAAACTCTAAACCCAGTATTTCGATAAAAAACCAAAAATCTAAAAGTGTGAGGATCATGTTTTCTCTTTTCAAAAATAAATTTATACGTTCTAAAAAATTTTCCTTCAGGGTCAGTCAGCTGTATAAGTCGAGCGTCGCCAACAAGGTCAGCGACGCGCCAAATACTACTGTCCATCGCCTTTTTAGCTTGAGTTTCTACCCTATTTGTGTTGTGATTTTAGGTGATCGAGGTCAGGCTCGTCGACCTAATTGGCGATGCGCCAATTTTCCTTTCTCATCGCCGTTTTTGCTTGCATTTTCAGTAATCGTCTTCTAACTTTAGGCGGGCTGAAACTCCTTCGCTGATCCAATCAGCGCATCGCTGAAGGATACGTTCCATTGCCGAATTGCCTCTGTCTAAGGGTAGGCACGCTGTAACTTTAGGTGAGCTGAAGGACCACTCAGTGAGTCATGGAGTGGTCTTGGCGATTGTCGACTTTCCTTATTTTCAGCTTTTTCGCTCCTTTTAGCCGGTAATGTCATTCCCTTGCTCTTTTGCCTTCATAGCTGCAAATTGGCGCTTTAACATCAGTTTTGAGCATAAAATGGGCATTGAGGACACTAAAACAATGAATATTAACCCCTAAATGAGTAGAAATCTCAGACTCATCAGTTACAATCTACAAGTATTCAAAATGCACAAATTGAATTCCAAATAAAATAAACCCTAAATCTCTACTCAAAATGTCAAAAAACAATGTTAGGGATTAAAAAACGGAAAACTAGAAAATGTGGGAACTCTAAAAAAAACTTCAGAACTATCATTTCAAAATCGCATTTATATGCTTCCAAATTTTCAGCTTCGGAGCCACTCGGTGAAGTAAGTCGAGTTTTGCCGACCAGGTCAGCGGGTCGGCGAGTGTTCCTTTCATCGCTTTCTTGGCTTTATTTTTTTACACTTTACTTGTGTGACTTTAGGCAATAAAAACTTCCATCGCCGAAACTCCAATTTTCTCGCTGGGTTGGCTTTGTCCATGGGTTGGCCTGTTGTAACTTTTGGCGAGCTGAAGAGCCACTCGGCAATTCGCCGACTGGTTTTGGCGAGCATCAACCTTGTTTTTCAGCTTTTTCGCTCTTTTTTGCCCGATAATGTGCTTGCCTTGCCTTTTTGCCTTCATTGCTGCAAATTAGCATTTTAACATCAGTTTAGATCATAAAATAGGCATTAAGGAAACTAAAACTATGAATATTATGCCCTAAATTATTCGAAATCCTTGACTCATCAGAGTGGTGGGCTGTCGTTGCCGAGGAGCCTCAGATGGCTTGATAATAGTTATGTCTTTATGCCTTTTTAGAGGAGGAGGAAGAGGGCAGTCTCTTTAAGAATCATGCGACCACTTGTTTTCCTCTGGTTCATTCCATAATATGCAAAGCACACATTCAAACATAGAAGTGGTGAAGGTTACTTGAAATCAAAGTCATTTAGAAACTCAATTAAAAAAAATCCTGAGGCTCGCCTAACCGGAAGACGGATCGCATTACAAGATCAGCGAGGTTTGGTGAGCTCACAAAATAAGACAGTAGCAAACATCTCAGGAACCAGGCACAAATTTCGGAGGTAGTTCCAACTCGTTGATTCACCTAATTGGTTTCAATAGGCTAAGACCAGTCCTTCAAAATTGCCAGTGTAAAATTCAAAGAAACAAGCCTCAAGGGCGATGTCCTCTCCCACTCGCCGATATTCCAAGTGGGTTCGGCGGACTAAAATAAGTGTGTTGGATGGGATAGTACCCAAGGTCACATATTCACTCAAGGGGGGAAGTAGGACTTACTCAGCGATTCGCCTAACCTCCTAGGTGAGCTAAGACAATCCTGCTAAACAAGAATGGTTCAGCCTAGTGACTGATTTTTACAGCTAAACCCAACATATGCAAAAAAAATTAGTTTCCCAACATCACTAAAACCCACCTATAAGCTTATTTACGCATGGATAATCAGACTTCCCTAAATATTGTGATGTATTGCTCAAATTGACTATTTACCCATAAGAAAGTCGTCACTCTGTCTATCATTGGGAAAAATCATGCAATTGCATACACACTAGGTTATAACTCAGACTTTACCCACACAAATTAAGCAAAGACCCATCAAATATATAAGTTCAATTTCACATTTTAACCAACACATGTGGTATCCTTGTGCACCGGTGGTAAAAATAATTGCTCCGACTTCATTCGTGATATGAGATACCACCTCATCCTTTCTTTTAAAATCATTGTCACGCCCATGCAACTAGAGTCGTCACCACTATGTGTATTCATTGATTCACCTACTAGGATGCACAACAAAAGAGCCAATCGTAAGTTTGTTCAACTACAGAGTAAATTATCAAGCAAATCACTTCTCAAATTTAATTTCTATCTACTATTCTCCGGCAGCGGCGCTATTTTTGATAACGCTCAAATGTCCTCCCTAAAAATACCCAACTAAGAGTCAGAGTAGAATCCCACAAGGAATGGTATGAGGTTAAAAATCTAGTTGGTGAATTAAATTCAACTAATTTCAATGTAGTCAAAGAGCAATTGGGTGGATGATTCATTTCCACATTTGTCAGCTCCTACCAACATCAAACTCTAAATTTTCTCTCATTCTTTATTTAAACTCCCACTTTCTTTCCTTTACCCCATTCCAAACTCTTTCCATTTAAAAATTTGAAACCCCATTTTTTAAAATGTTCTTGAGTTGAAGTTTAAACCACCTTGAAGCTCTTTGATTTTCCTCTTTCACATTAATATCTCGTATGTTACTCTAGTTTCTTTATTTCAAGCTTCACAATGTGATAATATGGTAGAGACTTCATGCAATAGTTTAATTTTTCTTCAAAACCCAATTGTTTGAACCAAATATTTATGATATGCAAAAGGGTTTTGTGCTTGAAATTGTTAGATATTAAGTAAATGTGTTTCATAATATGTTTTCTAATGGTGTATATCATGTCAAATGTGATTTAGTTAGCTTAAAATTGATTTTAGGGGTGAAGTTTGAGTAACCCATTTGTGTTTAAGTAGTACATAAAATTGTCTTATGATGGAGTAGGTGACATCATTCTTAAGGGTAAATCTATCATTATATGAATGTCTATTTTTTGGCTAAAAGTTATGAATGAGTAGCTTTATTATGAATTATTGATTTGATATGAGGATTTTAATCATTTGGTAAGGATGAAATGGTGAATGAGATTTCTTAAATTGCTCAATTTTCCTGCTTATGTGCTTGACAATTCCCAATGATAGATGGGTGATTTCCCTCTTAAGAGAGATCATCAAAAGATATATGTAATCGCTTTGCAAATCCTTTGGAAAAGTCTTGAGTACCCATTGGAACTTATTGTTGAATTGATGGCCTGAACTTGGACCAACTTTGTCATAGTGGCGACTATGAAGCGTCGTCTCTTCACAATGGTTGCCCTCGAGTTCACAGGTGCAGTTTCGGTCAAGTGAGGAAATTCAAAGTTCCTTAACCTTTGATTCGTGTTTCACTTGTGAGCCATAGGTATCCAATGGAAAAACACTAGTGTAATGTTGGTCTGTAGCACCCCGTAAACTAGTAGGCTAAACTAGAGCTAAATGTGAGGGTTAGAGTCAAGGAAGGAGGGCAACGGCCAAGGGATGGGCTAAGGCAGCCTACCTTGGTGTAGGCACTACCCCACCTACCACGCCCACCACCACGGCTTGTGGTCAAGACCACGTTCCTTGGTGTGGCTTGTGGTGGGCTAGGCAGTAGCCTCCACAAATCTGCCAAAAATCAGCCCCTCTTCACGAGCCACTTCACGGCTCGTGGTGTAGACCATGGTTCGTGGGGAGGCTCGTGGAGGGGAGTTAGTGTGTGAGGGTTGAGGGAAGGTGGCTTAACCACTCCCTAAAGGCCCAAGAGAGGGACCACGGCTCGTGGTAAGCACCACGGCTCGCGGAGACCTCCGTGAAGGTGCCTTAGGATTTTGGGGCTAAAGCCAAACTTGCCTAGCCACTACCTCAAGGTCCACGAAGGGGACCACGGCTTGTGGGACCTCACGTGGTCCCTGGGCATCTCATCAAAAGTTGGGGATAAGTGGTATTTTGTGGTTTCAATCCAACTTAAGTGAGGTCATTTTGCCTAAGCCTATAGTCACTATATAAGCCTTTTTAACTCTAAAACTCACCCAACTAAGTCATATTTTCCAAAACCCAAATAAATTCCCCCAAAGTTCATCCTCTCAAAATACTCTCTCTAGAACCTTGAAGAAGAAAAAAAAGGAGATTCAAGCTAGGGTTTCAAAAGCAATCTTTTACAAATAAATTTCTTTGGGCATTGTGGTTAAGGTATGGTAGTTTTCATCCATGGGTTGCTTTCACCCATGGTGTCCTCTGAAAACCTTCAATTTCAAAATATAGAAACCCCCAATTGTTAGGGTTTGATTCAAAAGTCATGGGTTCCTTTCAAACTTGATTTAAATGATTAAGTTGAGTTATATTAAGCATGAATTGATGATTTCCTATCCTTGTTTTATGTATCCCCAAGAACCCATGTGATTCTCATATTTCTCAAAGATAATGATATGATGTGGGTCTTTGTTGATGAAAGAATGACTTTATGAATTTATGCATGAGGTGATTGAATCACTTAACTTATAATGATATCCATGTCTAATGCTTAAATTCTAGATGTTTTGATTGAAAGTAAGCTTTGAATCTCAAGGAGGTAAAGTATGAGATTATGCATTTTCTATGAAGTCTATATAATTGTCTTATGATGCTTTGAGAGTACAGCATCAATGATTATGTTGTTGTTGAAAGGAACTTTCGCATATACACACCTATGCATGAATATGAAAGAGTTCTCACATAATGAAGGTTATAAGGTTGAAAGGCTTTTCTCACCTAATTGAACCAAAGGCTCAAGAGCAATCATAAATAGATCATGGATGGTGATAGTTGCTCACGCATGGTCTAAAGAGTTAAAGTTAATGACGAACCTTGAATCGGTAGTCCAAGGGTACCCTTCCATGAGAAACTAAAAAGAGCTATTCTAAAGATATACCTTGAATCAGTAGGCCAATGGTGCCCTTTCATGAGTAATGATGTTAATAAAGAATTAACTACTCCGTGGAATTTTAATGCTTAGGACCGAGTGGATATTGTTTGAGATAGGAGCTTTCCCGTAGTAAGGTCGGGTTCCTACTAGCAATATCCTAATCGCATACACTACGTGCCCCCGTAGGATATTTAGCTAGTTGATCCACCTAAGCTAAGAGTTACCGGTTCTACCTTAGGCAAGTAGACCAACCCTTTTCGATGAGGGAGTCACCGGATTCCATGTTAAGACTCACATGGTCTCATGTCAGTTAAGGCTTATTTCCCACAATAAATAAGAAGTTTAATAATGAACTAAGTCATGCTTGAAGAAGTATCTCGTAAGTGTTCAAAGGCTTTAAAGATGTTGCTAGCTTGCATTGAAGATGATGTTATGACTTATATTTTCCAACTATCTCTATGATGATGTTTACCCTTGGTAAATTGCATGCTTTCAAATGAAAAGTCCCTTTTGCATATTTTTAGTGTTTTATGCATGGTTACCATACTTAGTTCATTTTTCTACTAACGCCTACTTTGCCTACATTTTTCCCAACTGTAGGGTCCGGCATTTGAGGTGATCATACTTGTGGCTAGAGCTTGGATTTGATTGATTTCCCGAGCTTGGTGAGTCCTCATGGTTCGAGGACGGATTTTCATATGTTTAGTTTCTTTCATGTACTTTCCCTTTTCGACATGTTGTATGGGCTATGCCCTATTTCATTCACTATTGCAATAGATGGCTATGAGGAGACAAAGTGTCTAGACTTTCGCTTTCTTTATGAAAAACTTTTAAAGACTTGAAATGTGTTTTACTCTTATTGTTCTATTTCTTATGTTATAAGGACTAAGAGGCTTGTATGGAGTCCTTCGAGGTTCTATACGCCTTGTTACATCTAGGGGTACCCCTGGGTCTTGATATGGTCTATCAAAATTCTTTTCATTTATCTGTTTGGAGGCAACACTTAAATTGGTAGTTTATAATCTTGCATCTGCAACATGTCGGTCTCACTTTGAACTTAATTTATAAAACCTTTTTAGACTCCTGCTCTTTTCTTTTTATAACTCTTTTTAGTTTTTTTTCATGTTGATAAATTGAAGAATCCCCAAAACATGAGACTATATTAGTTACCTCACTTTCTTTGTTGTAGACCATACCCGCCAGGAGAACCACCCAATAGACCAAACAAGACGTCTTCATCATCATCTAAGAACAAGAACAAAACACCTGTAGCTCATGTCACTACTAGAAAATTGTCAAAAAACGACGGCCAAAAGCGACGGACTATGTCGCTTTTTTGGTCAAAATCGACGAAAAAGCGACGCAGTCACTTCCATCGCTTTTTAGCTCGACGCTTTTCAAAAAGCGACGGATTGCATCGCTAAAAGTGACAGACAACGTCGTTTTTAGAAAAGCGATGGACTGCATTGCTAAAGAAGCGACGGAATGCGTTGCTAAAAAAGCGACGGACTGTGTCGCGTTTAGAGACGGACTGCGTCTCGTTTAGCGACGGACTGAGTCGCTTTTTTACTTCTTTTTTTTTTGAATTTTTTTTAAAAGTCCGTCGCTTTATTTTAATCTTCATTTTTTAAAATTTCTAAAGGGCGACGCAGTCCATCGCTTTTCTGGAAATTTATTTTTTGAAAATCCCAAAAAAGCGACGGATAAAAGGACACTGTCCGTCGCTTTTCTGGAAATTTTATTTTTAAAAACC
>JAJOON010040370.1:0-19361 GCA_029582645.1 Solanum megistacrolobum
AAAGTACCTATGTTTAGAGGTGGTGTTGGACAAGTTGTGTATTATGTTTGAGCTTGATTCATCTATGGTATTTATGTATCATTTCCTCTTTTTTTTTTCTTGCTCCCTTAGTCCCGATTTCCCCCTTGATTTTGCTTATCGCTTATGGTCATTTTAATTGCTTCCGCGACCAATGATGTGTAAGATACGCTATGAAGCTTGTTTGGGGTTCCTTCGGGTTCCCCATTCGCCGGTCACGTCTAGGCCCTAGGCTTGGGTCGTGACAGTTGATAATCAATCAAATCCCTGCACTTGAAAACTTATCTCATTATTATCCAAAAATCATGTTCATATATGCTTTTATTATTAATTCTTTATGATTTTGAAACTAATATGATAAATGATAGTTTCACAAAATATGCTACATTCTTGATAGTTAAAACTTTATCTCCTTATTACTATACAAATTTACACCTAATTCTTCCCCACACCTTTTCAACTTACTCAATCTTATCTAATAAAGTGCAACATGACATTTTATAATTATAAATTATAATAAGCTAATTTGACGAGGGGTGTTTGGTAGGACCAAGGTCATATTATTGGAAAATATATTTCCCTTTGGAAAAAAAAAAATGCTTTGTAGTGTGTGAAAAATATTTTTTTAACAAAATAATATCCTGTCATACATGTCACATGGACTCTATCCCACTTGTAAGAAAATACACAGGAAATGCCTTTTGACTTGTGGAGTTCACAGTTAGCAAACAAGCACTTTAGTTTAACAAAAAGAATACAAAAGCAAGAAAAAAATATATCATTAGTTCTCCTTTTTAGGTCAAAAGGTAAAAGGTTAAACTAGTTTGTACTTTATGAAATTTAAGAGTTCACTCGTATGGGAATTTTGTGTTAACGAGGAAATTCGAATTACACAAAATCACATTAAGCAAGTCTTGTGCATTGAGCTTGATCGAAAAAATATACAAAAAATATTTTTAATTTAAAACTCAATTTCATTTGAAATATCACACGCTCAATTAATTCAACCTGTTTTGATGAACTACGATGTCAAAGATTCTACCCTATAATATAATAATCATCAGTTTTAATATATTAGGTATCTCACAATAAATAAAGGTGAAGATTTGCCGTGATGGACCCCAATACTTGTTTATAACGGACCTTTCACAATCTGACACTTAATATGACCGTTACAAATTACTATAATTTCAAAATTGGTTTACTGTCAGCCGTCGATCTCTCTCAAATCAACGGTTCATGTTAATCCCCCAATATACAGGATCTTGTTCTTTCCCTCTTTCCCGAACTTCTCATTTCTTCTGTTTACTCGAGACCCAATTTAGCTAATTAGCTTCGATTCTATCAAGAATCTTTGAATTTTCACTGAAAGTTGTCAACTTTCTTGCAATCTAAACAGTTTTAGCTACTGGGTTACTCGGGAATCAGCAAGGGCATGTTTGGGACTGTGAGATTTTTTTGATAGAATGCCAGTTTTCACAAGATCTCAGATAACTGATTCGCAGCCACAGAATGATCAAAGAATTAGACAAAGAACAGATCAAGAAGATACCCAAATGGCTCGAAATTTGAGAAATCCACACCATGGTTTGAAAGAGAAGATGAAAGCACTTACCCTTTTGTATGAACAGCAAAAGCAAGGCTCTGCGGCTATCAAGAATCAATCTTTCAAGCCTGAAGATTCAAGATTATCGAGTCACCCTAGTGTAGACCTTGTCAGTTCAGGTAGAAGAGCTGAGAAAGAGCAGAAACAATCAAAGCCAATTAGTCATGTGATGAGGGAGAACACTATGCATAGTTCAACTGTAACAAGAACTTATGTGGCTCCGCCGCCACCTTCAGGGTTGGATGATGGGAAGGAAAATGTCGCGGTGGTGGCAGGTGGTGACAGAATAGTAGGATTTTCATACCCAAAAAGGGTGAATGCGTCGAGTACTGTGGCAAGAAAGCTCTCATTGGGAAGCTCAACAATGCCACATACAGAACCTAGGGTAACTAGGAGGATAGTGAAAGAAAATGTACAAGAGTTAGATACCATTTCGGAGAAAGCAGCTAGCAAGGGTGGGGGTGGTGATGATGGTGGTAGTAGAATTCTTGTTTTTGTAAGGCTAAGGCCAATTTCAAGAAAGGAGAGAGAAGCTGGAGCCAGGTGTTGTGTGAAAATAGTGGATGGAAGAGATGTTTATCTGACTGAATTTGCCACTGAGAATGATTACCTTAGGCTGAAGAGGCTCAGGGGGCGCCATTTTACTTTTGATGCTTCCTTTCCTGATACTGCTACTCAGCATGATGTTTATTCCACAACGTGAGTTGGAACAATTTTAATAACTTTCTGCTGATTTCACTAATTCATCCATGATCCATTAATCAAGAAAACAACAATTGTCAAACTTGTCAATACTATGAGCCTTTGATATTGGTGTGTTAGTAACTTAATAATTTTTGGCTGCAGTGTCATTTGTAGAATCTGTTTAAGGTCTAAAAGCCTCTGATGTTAGTGTGGTGGCAACTTGATAGTTTGTGGCCGCAGTGTCATTCGTAATTATCTTTCTGTTTATAAAAGCCTTTGATGCTAGTGTGGTAGCAACTTGATAGCTTGTGGCTGCAGTGTCATGTGTAGTATCATTTTATTTCTTTAAGGCTTTGATGTTAGTGTGGTAGCAACTTGATAGTTTGTGGCTGCAGTGTCATTTGTAGATCTTTTTATGTCTAAAAGCCTTTGATGTTAGCATGGCAGCAACTTGATAGTTTGTGGCTGCAGTGTCATTTGTAGTTTTTTTTTGAAGTCTAGAAGCTTCAAAATTTGCATTTTAGAGGTATGGGTATTTGTTAGTTTAAGGCTTCTGACTGAGGACATTGTCTGTCTAGCAGATCTTAACTAGTTGTTATATTTGGTAGGCTAAGTGCTCTCGTTAAGGCTTTTTTTACGCTGAACTATTGGAATAAAATGGACCTAAATAGAGCGGAATGAATATAGAGTATTCATTTATCAGATCCTACATGGTAATGAGTCATAAGGATTGGTTGATTGATTGTCAAAATAGTGGAAGCTTAACAGAATTGTGAGGTTTAATAGATTGTTTGATGAGAGGGGATTTTATTTTATTTTATTTTCTTGAGGTCAAGCTTTTGCTATCAGGGGTAAAACTTACCTAAGTCTACTCCTCCTTGATTAAACTGTAGATAGAACTGAACACTTGGATTCTTGTATTTTCCAGAACAGCAGAGCTTGTGGAAGCAGTTCTGCAGGGAAGAAATGGTTCTGTGTTTTGCTACGGTGCCACAGGTGCTGGAAAGACATACACAATGCTCGGTACAATTGAGAATCCTGGGGTAATGGTTTTAGCAATCAAGGATCTCTTTAGCAAGATACGGCAAAGGAGCTTTGATGGGAACCATGTTGTTCATCTTTCATATCTAGAGGTCTACAATGAAACCGTGAGAGATTTGCTGTCCCCGGGAAGGCCTTTAGTCCTAAGAGAAGATAAGCAGGTATGTGCTTATTTCTAAAGAATGATCAGCTTCAAAAACATTAGTGATTGCCATTTGTTTCTGAAATGGATAAACTGCTTACTGCTCGATAATTTTCTTTTCTAGTCCCTTCTTTTATACTTGTCTACTAGTAGACTAGTTGTAGTAGTTTCCGATCAGTGCTTTCCATATATAGAAGGAAATTAGCAAAAGGGTGATCATCTCACACTGCTTATAATGCAGGGAATAGTGGCAGCAGGGCTTACACAGTACAGAGCTTACTCCACAGATGAAGTATGTATCCTTGTTTTCTTTTAGTTTGGTCATAGTAGAGTATTAGTTGCTGAATCAAAGTTTTGTTTACCTGTATTTCTTGTATGGAAACAGGTAATGGCATTGCTCCAACAAGGAAACCTAAACCGAACCACAGAGCCCACCCGCTGCAATGAAACGTCCTCACGCTCTCATGCTATTCTTCAGGTCATTGCAAATTTGCCATATTTATAATTCATGCAGCACCACCGCCATTTCTTGATTTTTAATGATTTTTTATTCAACACACAGGTTGTGATTGAATACCATGTCAAAGATAGTTCAAATAACATTGTAAACCGAGTCGGAAAGCTTTCACTCATTGACCTTGCGGGTTCAGAAAGAGCTCTAGCTACTGATCAGAGAACCCTGAGATCACTTGAAGGTGCTAACATAAACAAGTCACTTCTCGCGCTGAGCAGCTGCATCAATGCTCTCGTTGAGGGAAAAAAGCACATTCCTTATCGGAATTCTAAGCTCACTCAACTACTCAAGGATTCACTGGGTGGTGCTTGTAACACCGTGATGATTGCGAATATTAGCCCAAGTAATCTTTCATTTGGAGAAACCCAAAACACACTACACTGGGCTGACCGAGCGAAAGAGATCCGAACAAAGGTTAGATAACTCATAACTACAACTATGCGACATTGTTTTTTGAGGTCTGGTTGTCATCATAAGTAAAATACTTTTATTGGTCATCATGATTTTTTGCCTTGGCGATGCAATGTCTAGTTTGGAATTAAGATGTGGTTGATTGATTTATTATTCTCTACGTGTACTGCTTCAAATGAATGTGTCATTTTAGAAGATACTTTTAGATACTAAAATCTCTAGCCCTCTGCAGTCAAACTATCTTTCTGCATCTTACTATCATACTATGTAATATAGTGACTTAAAAGGAGGTGTACATTCATTGCAGTGTGTGTAATGCTACTTATCTCCATTGAAGTATCATGAGTTTGAAAAAAGAATGAATAGTAATGCTTCTAAAATTTAATTCCAACTCAATGTTTTTCATCTAATGCCAGAGCAGTCCGTAATGACATGCAGATGCAGTTGACAAATACATTAGCTGTGAAGCATCTATTATTTTCAGTATTTTAAGGATGCATTATCATCCTAATATCTCCTTTTACCAAGTGCAGGCTTATGATGCACATGAGGAAATGCAAATGCCTGATTCTGAAACAGATCAGGCCAAGTTATTGCTTGAGCTGCAAAAAGAGAACCGCGAATTGAGAATGCGTTTGGCTCATCAGCAGCAAAAGCTGATTACAATCCAGAAGGAAAATTTGGCTGCAAACTCTTCCCCTGCCCCATCAATAGTTTCCTCTATCTTATCACCAGCACCTTCTTCTGCTCAGCCAAATGAAAAACGAAAAGCAAGACCCTCTTTCTTGGCTGGAAATTGTTTTACCCCAGAATCCAAGAGAAAAGGTGCAGATGACACAGTTAGAGATCTAAAAAAGGTGGTTAAGGGATTGGAGGCAGAAATTGAGAGACTGAAAAAGGATCATGTATTGCAGATAAAGCAGAAAGATGATACGATCCGTGAGTTGTCACGAAAGAGTGCAAAACCAGCAGGAGGGACACAAGTGGGTGGTGTAAAAAGGATTGTTACAAGGGCAAGCTTGCGGCCAAGGGAACCACATGATGTTCATTTGAAGAGTCCAAGTCATCGGTTTCATTCTCCAGCTCCCACGGCAAAAAAACGCAGCTTCTGGGATATAACAACAGCTAACAGTCCATCAGTTGTCACTTTAAATGGAAGAAAGACCAGAAGCCATGTTAATACTGAAACAGTAGCAGCTCCATCCATGCTTCTCCAGGTACATTCGATATCTTTTACTTTCATTTCACATGGTATTTATTTCATCGAGTTTTTGGCTATCCCATGCTTCTTCAAGTATATTTTCATATCTTCTTCTACATTCACTTCACATGTCTGAACAGTTCATCAACTCTTTACTCATGTGTTAGATAGATATGGACTTTTGCCAGTGAACAGTTGAACAATGGTCCTAATAATAGATTTTAAATTTTAGCTTACAAGAAAAGAAAAGATGTTTTTTTTTAATTCCGCATCATACAACATCAAAAACAGATACAACTACCCCTCAAAACCAATCAAGTGAAGTTGGCTATACTAATCCTAACTATCCATGTCACTCCTTTAAGTCCGTCTCAGTGCAATAGTATAAAAACATTAGTCTCTCTGACACAAGAAGTTATCTACATTTTTCACTGGCACAACAACCAACTTCATAATCATGCTTTAAAAGTGTACCTTTGAGTTTCTTTCTTCTGCAAACTGATGCAGCTTGCATATCCATGTTTCTGGTTTGTGTTCATGTTTGGGCCGCATGTATTCAATTGCACCACTCAGCCAGGATTTGCTCGCCAGAATGTAAAGCACTAAGGAAAGCAGATCACTTGGCGATTCCAGTCTAGCTAGCGGCGGTTCACAATCAAGCTTATCATTTGTCACACCGGAGCAAGGCAATGGAGGAGCACTCATTCACTAGTATTAGACAACAGACTAACTGTCTAACAGTGATTAAATCTCTAGTTGTTTATGACTTCTCTTTGTCTTTTTTCTTCCAGATTACTTGGGCTTATTGAAGTCATGTTATAATATTATTTCATTGTTTTTTCTGTTATGAAAATTTTGAAGCACATTTGCTTCAAGTTTCTCTATATTAGTGTGCTTTTGGACACATGTTGTTGAATGATGAATTTTCTTAGAGGGGAAACAAAATTGGAACAGCACTAGTCAAGAAAGTTTAAATAGGTAAAAAGTAAGAAAAAAGAGCTTCACACCAGTAGTCTTTCAAAGCAACTACATATCTGTTCTAAATACTTTCTCAGAGTTTAAGCAGTCAAAGAAATATGGAGAAGTTCTGTTTGGACGTGAAAGAAGAAAAAGGTAACTTAAGCTCCATTTTTATTTTATTTTTTTTGTCTATGACTCATTTTTCCTTGTTTTGGAGCACTAATTAGTAAAGTAAGGGTATACCTGGGTCGGGAACAACTTCTTACTAGTAGGAGCTAATCGCAGTAAGAGAGTCCAATCGCTGAAATAGAGCTTAGTCTCTCCACAATAGTCTACTAATTTTTGAGTTATTTTGCTCATTAGAGGGCATATTTGAACGATTTGGGCATTTTAAAACCAAAGAGGTAATATATGGTAAACTGTCTCAATTTGAATAGTTCAAAAGTATATTTAAACACATCATCGAAGACGAAACGATAAGATTTAAATGAACGTTAGAAAATTAGCTGGAAACGATAAGACTTAAATGAATCAAACGCTAGAAAATTATCCAGCTAAATATATGCTACCAAGTGTAAGCCTAATCAGAAGTTGGTTAACCCATTGAAATTGACATCACTATGAATGTTGTTTCCTGTTTATTCTTTTCTTTTTAGAGAAAAATAGTGTTGTATTTGGATCAACTCGGGCATATTTTGATTATTTCATCTGTACTTATTACCCTGCATCAACAAAGATATTAGGCAACTCCCATATATGAGATGACATTGACTTTATTACGAATGTTGTTTTGTTTCTTATTACCTTGCATCAACAAAAGGTATAGGATAACTCTGCCACTAAAATTTAAACATTATGAGATGAAATTAGGTATCAATTAAGCATTATTTTTAAAAAAAAATTTTTGATGAGATTTGAATCATAATATCCCATGATCGAACGTTATCTTCATTCTTTTTTATTTTTTCACCTAAAAATGTCTTGAATGCTCTTTTAACAATGGTCCTACAAGACGAGGCCTCATGAAGATGTGAAACTAGCTAAGGATAATTATTTTTGCGTGATAGACAAAAAAACAAGAAAATATTTTAACAAATTAAAGATTGATTATATTTAGCAAGCAATAATTAAAATAAATGCACTCTACTTTCCTAATGATTGAAGCATTAGTAACAGAGTGAAATAATCATAACATATCCCAAAATAATGTTTATACCCTACGTACTTTAAACTGTCATATCTTGCTAGGACCTCTAAAATCCTTGAGATTTTCATTTTTGTAACTAATATTTTTCCTACTTAATTCATTATGTAGCAAATTGCAATTGAATTTGCAAATGATTATACATGATTAGATGGGACATACTAAAGACAAAAACAATCCCTCAGCATTTTTTGAGCTTAAAAAATTGATTTGATTAAGTAGCGGCGAATTCAGATCATAATATATGAATTTTTGGAAATTTAATAATTTTTATATTGATCTTGTATCTTTATTAAGAAATTTATTAAATGTGTGTATGTGAACTCAATTATTATTATTTATTAACTTGAAATCGTTTAAATATCTATAAACTTTAAATAGTGGATTTGCCAATAATGCAATAAACAACTATTGAAACTTTGAATAATGATAACAACATGATCAAAAGAAAACCTCGGCTACTGTGAAAATGTAATCTTATTAATTTTGATATTTTCATTTATTTGATTGTTGTACTCCATCACACATCCACTAAGATGTCCCCCTTATCTTTTTCACTTTGTATAAAGGATATTGCAAATAAAACAAATGAATATAAAGCCTTGGAAATAGGAGAAGAATCATTACTTACGGTAAACAAAACTTTTGTTTGAATGAATGAATATATACAGCTTTTGTTCTAATAGCATCATAGTTTACCTACCCCTTTATTATTTCATTTATTAGTCATTAATAAGGGGTCAGAACATTATTGAGGCAAGCAAATGGACATATTTACCTAAATAAAATTTTGGGACAACAATAGAAGTTGTGGTCATATGATCGAGAGGTCATGGATTCAAACTCTGAAAATAGTTTCTTGAAGAAACGCAAAGTAATTATGTGTACGTACACCCAATGTAATTCAGGCCTTTCCCTAGATTCATGGAGTAGTGGGAGTTCGATGTATCATGTTATCCTTTTTAACCTTCTCAATCGAATGAATTTTGAGGCAACGGTAAAAGTTGTCATCGTATGATCAAGAGGTCACAAATTCAAGCCCTTCCGTTGATTCCTTGTGTAGCGAGAGTTTAGTGTATCATGTTGTCCTATTTAACCTTCTCTATCTAGCTTTTAAACACATCCTTGATAATGGATATGTCTGTCAAATAAAAGATGGAAAAATCTGGTAATTTTGAAACTTCTAATGGTGTAAAGGGAAAGCTAAGTTCTAAAGCTGAGTAACATGTCAGTCATTTGAGTTGATTTTTGCTTTTGAGAACTTCTATGATTGAGCTTTATTAGTAGTAGTAGTAATAGTTTAACTTCTTGGGATTCTCATGTTACTTTGATCAAGTCTAGACACCAAAACCAATGATTGGAACATGCAGTTTTTATACCCTTTGGATCAGAATTTATCTAGTATTGTATCTAGTTACTTGCCAGAAAAAGGAACCTAGCAAATCTCTAAAGATTTGAGAGAGAAAAAAGCAGTCAAGAAAAGAAGCAAAAGGAATAACAAACCCCTTTTGTCATCACAATTAGTAAAGGGGTGTTAGTGCTAAGAGAGTCAAGAATTTCATCACAAAATGCCAATTACTTTGATGTATACAGGAACAAATTATGTGCCAAAATGTCATGGTATCAACAGAGAATTAGAAGAAAAAAAGAATAAATATTTGTCTTATCTGATCATGCACTAATTCAATCATTTATAGGTAACATATATTTTCCATTCCACCCAAGAAAGAGAAAAAAAGATTACAGTAACCCATTGTTATCCAAAATAACAAAGAAAATAAAAACATACAACATTGCTAGATCTCAATATATTCAGTTAAACTCTTCATGATAGAAGAGGAAAGAAAAGGACTTAATCTAATATTCTAATAAGTTTTGGTTTGATAAACCTTAAACTCTTAGCAAATAAATGCTAAGTTCAGGAGCTCCATTACTATCAGGATTCATCATGTAGAATGCCTCTGAATCTCTAGATCCAATAACTCTCTCAAATTTAGCCCTCATATACATAATCTCACCAGAATCAGCACTTTCTTCTTCACCATTCCCTGGCAAAACACCAGCACCCATTGATATTGGCTCCACAGCTTTAAGAATCTGCAGTTCTTTTGCCCCAATTTCTCTTCTTGTTGCAAACCCACATTTTTTACCATTGCAGTAAGTCCTCCACACAGGCTCATCAATGAGTCTAGACACTTTTTTCTCTTCCTCCTTATCACATTCCAACGCGATTCGGACCAATCCAGACGCCATTTCTCGGACTAAACCACTTATAGGTGTGGCTAGTTCAACTAAGAAGGCTGGCTGGGAGGTGGAATCTTTTTGAAATGCAAAATGTACATGTCCACGCCTGTGCCCAAAAAGAGTGCCTACAACTCTGGTTCCAAGGCCTTGTTGGAAGTTAGACCTGTTTCGCCCGAAAGCTGTTAGGACAGATTTTAGCCTGGCTACTGCTATTGTCTGCAGCTTCCTCCTAGTTGCTGAAGAAGATTCTTGCTTGTCCTCGGCCTTGTTTTCATGGATGGTGTTTAAAGTTGATGACTTGGTGTTTGAAACTTCAGGATTCTTGAAAGAATGTACCTTTATATTCTCTGTTTTCCCTTCTTCATTTCTGTTTGGAGATGAATCTTTTGATGTTACTTCTTCTTCATTGCTGACTTTAGCTGTCCAGTGGAACTGCCTCTTAGAGGACAAGTCTTGGAAACTCTTTGCCATGATTGTCTTCATCTAAGAAAAGAGTAGGAGATGCACCTTTAAAGTAATGGAAGAGTGAGGGGCAAAGAGATTCTTGTTACTACTACTTCTTTATTCAAGGGATTTTCTTTTTCTCTCTTTATCTTTTTTTTATTTGTTTTGCTTCTTCTACTACTTTGTTCAAACAAATAAGAATCTGATAAAGAAAAACACAAGTGTCCCCACCAATTGTGTCATGGGAATTGGGAGTAGTATAACACAGCACAGGGAAAGGTGAAGGCTTGAGAGGATGTGAGGAGAGAAAGGTAAATGTTTTGAAATAAAGAAAGGAATCTCAGGGAGACATAAGATGTGTTATTTCACTTTCTTGTGGGGTATGGTGAGAAAAAAATAGCTTGACTGGCTCTTTTTTGACCTGAACAAAAACAGTGTGGTCACAAAAATCACAGTGAAAGAGAGAACTAAAGAAGCATAACTATTTCCACTAGACATCCTCCCAACACAACCTTCTGCTTCATGCATGATAAAACCTGCACACAACACCAATGATGTTTGCCTCAGATCAGTAATCACACACATTCTGAAACGTTGCAAAATAGATGAAGTATCATGTTACTATTCAAGACACAATAGCCTGCGATATACAGTGCATCAAAACTGACACTCTAATAAGGGATTTAATTCTCTCATTCCTCTTTCATTCTTTTTTGCACGAAAAGAGAAAAATGCCAACCATATGGTGGGCCTAAATAGCGAAGGCTTTTTCATAAATGTTTGAATTCTTAGTTCCCCTTCTTTGGAAGGGTAAAAGATTTGCACCAAAACCAAGTATGGCGGAGCACCAAAGGCACAACTTAGCAGTCAAAGAAGTGAGTCACTCACTATTGGAAATCATGAGTCAAATCCTAGTAGAAACAAAGTCAGTAAGGGATAATGGTGGATCCAAAGTAAACAGGAAACACCAATTTAGGCAACTTACAAGGAGGACCCTAGGTTATTGCCATGACCACTAAGTTGAGTTGTAAAGCCATTACAACAATGACCAAATAAGTGTATAGCGACCATCACATTCATCATTCGTCCCCTAATGGGTTTCAGTGCTGTGACTATTTTTTTATTAGGTAAAAGTAATAAAGATGCAAACCCCAACGCAATCAATCACATTGGTCCTGGGTGGGGGCTGAGTCGGCCAATTAGTGCGAAAGGGCCAACTGATGATAAAGAGCCCCAGCAATTCCCACTCTTGACAAATAAAAAAATATACTGAAAGCACTTGTAGGCCGTAGAGACTATTCTGAAGAAAATTCACTAATTACAGAAAATATAGACATAATTAAAAGAGTACAAATTGAACTCAAGTTCACAAGCAGGCAAAAGTGCCAGGGGAGCTTTTTGTACATAATAAAAGAGAAACCAACTGTAAAAACTAAAGAGGTGCTTGCCTACAGAAAAAAACTACGCCCTAAGTTAGCAGTCCAATTTTTGCTCTGTTTCCGGGTCTTGCTGTTTGGGCGGAACTGTAATAACTCCATTCATCCTCGCACGTGCTTCAGCAAACATCCTTTGTTGTGCAGCTAATGCTTCTTCTTCAGTCATTTCAGCTACATTATTGCTCCACTTCCCAGCTCTCACAGTGTCCTATGGGAGAAACACAAAGCAAAAGGACAATCGTGAATGAAGATTTTTTCACCATTAAATCGTTTCACATGGTCGCAAAACTTATTTGAATTCAAAATAAATGTCGCCTAGCTCTAGCCACATGCAGAGAGGTTTTGGACCAAGGGTGAGAAAAGAAAAGGAATAAATGACTTTGTTACAACAGCAAAAGGATCCTTCATACATCCTAACTTTTAGGCCATTCATAGATTCCAATTTCCAACAATGTAAGAAGACAGAAACTAGCTCCTACGTACCACAGTCTCCAACTTGTGTTGTTCATATGCAGCATAAACTTCTTCAGTATATTCCCCAAAGCCAAGAACCTGAAAGCCAAAAGTGTTTATCATTCCCAGGATGCGGTAGGATATAGAACAAATTTTCACGGGCTAACATATTAAATCTGACCTAAAGTAACTATTTAATTAAGTTCTCTTGTTATTTAACACTATCATTTTTATTTTTATTTTTGTTACGATAATGATGCAACAGTAACAATTATAGAAGTATTTAAGAAATGAAAACTAAAACTGGTCCATGGTTTCATGGTGAAAAGTTTTTGCTAGAGACTTAAAGCATGAGTGTGATCTTGATGTTGCCTAACATCACTACCATACCAAACCAAACATGAAACTAATTAACAAGGTTTGCATTACATCATTCTTATTGGTACCATGCCACTTTGTGACCTCAGATGAGAACTAGGTTTGAAATTCTTTAAATCACCTTCAAATGAACTCATGCTTATGGTGACTGCAGCTGAGAACAGAAGAGAATTGCAAAAAGAGCAAGATGATGATGATGAACATAATAGAGCAACTCCAGGATCAAGAAGTACCTCTAAGGCCTTGAGTACATGTTCTGGTGCAATTGTTCGTTTATCTTCTCTATTACAAACTTCATTTGATTCTGATGAGATAAGATTGATGAACTCTGCACAAGAACAAAGAAAGGTGGAATACCATGCAAATTAAAATCAGAACCACCATAAGAAGATCCTTCAAATATGAAATCAAGCTATGATTTAATTTTAAGGAATGTAAAGAGATGAAGTTATATTATCTAATAGAAGGAAAGAACATAGGATAGACTTCAATCCTGTTGAAATAGTAAACACAAATCACCAGCCAAAACATCAGTGAAAATATACTTATTGAAAAAATATCAGCAGAAATAAGTAATAAAAGTAGTGTCATGTAACAAATCGTTATGCTTAGTTTAACAAAACAATTATGAAATAGGTTACCTTATCAGGAAAAAAATAAGGATCTAAGGAATAACTTAGTTTAACAGAACAATGATCAAGTTTCATCAAAAGTCTCACTTTTTAAGTTACCAGGAGTCATCTTCCTATAGAATATAACTCAAAAAAGAACTTGAATGCCTTCAAAGTGACCTGTATTATCCAACTATGTTCTAAACCTTCCGATGCTTATCACATTCCCTGTCTTGTGTCGACAGAGTGAAACCAAGAGCTAACAAACAACTAGCACAAAACTTTCATATTAAACCATAGTCCTCCTATGTAAGTACTACTGCCAACAGCACAGGCCAACACTTGGTCCCCCTTAAATTCTAGAGAAGCATAGTTGCTATTAGAAGCCCTACTCGTAACAGCACAACACATCAACAGAATTTTAAAGAAGATAAAAAAAATTAGATCAGGCAAACTAAAATCAACTCACCTACACAACATTCAATCAAAAGATCCTGCGTATCTCGGGCAACACGAACATCAGGGGGCAACATTTCTTTAATAATCTTTGTCATAGTTGCTGATAAGAGAAAATTGTATTATCAGTATATTTAGAATTTCGAATCAAGGAAAAAATCAAGTAAACCATCAGGCAAACTCACTCATCTATCCCAAATAGCAAACTCATGAGGAAAACAAAATAATTCAGACAAGGTGAAACCAGAAGCAACAAAAAAGAACTTCAATATTGCCATTATTTGGCTTTTGCAGTTGAAATCACCAATCGCATCACTCTAATTATCGAATTCTTTGCAAAAGCAATTAGTATCACTTAAGTCACAGACAAGTTAAGTTTTACCCTCTTCAGAAAATAAATCAGAAATTCCACTCAACAGGGAGAGAGCTAAGGGGAGACAAAAGGTTTTATTGAACCCTTTTTTGCAAGAAAATTGAATGGTGAAATATGGCAAAAAAGATTTCATTGGTTATATATAAACGGTTGAATTCCTTTGACATAAGAGAAGTTTCTAGGGTAGCAGTAAAAGGGGTTCAAAAACTGCTTTAGGTCACAAGTTCCAATCTTAGGTATCATCACACTTCAGTATTTCATGAATCCCTGTAAGAATTTCTAGTATATCCCGGCCTTGTAAAAATTTAATTGCTTTTAATTTCCCTGAATCACCCCTCCAAAAACAACTAATATCCCCCTCTGCTTACTACCTATTCATCCGCTCAAAATCTCGATAATTAGGTTTCAAAGATAATCAAACAGAAACAAGGGATAATTCACCAAAAAAGAAGTCATCAAAAAGCACAATTACAAGTGCAACATATAATTCATTCTCTGAATATACACTAGATATGCGCAGCTATAAAGAGAACATGGAGGAAGAGGAAAACCTTTGGGAAGCGAAGCATCCTCCTTCGTCTTACCAACGATATCCATCGGTTCCATTTTAATCCTTCAAAATCAAATTCATAAATTCTTAGGAAAAAAATATCAAGTTTCTACGCATCAAACAAAAGCGAAGGCAACGACTGAATACGATGAGAATAGCTTCAACAAGTATTCTTACCTCAGAAAGAAAAGTTGCGAAACTAGTAGATCGGCAAGAGGAGCAGCAAATCGGCCGACTTGAAGAATTTGAAAGAAGATCGAAGAAGGTGATCGGAGTACGGTGGTGGTTCATGGTGGATATAGAGAGAGAAGGATGTGTTCGCAGACGACTAGGGCAAAGCGCATCCAACAAGGGATTCTCCACGCGCGGATGGATAGGTGTCGTGCATGAGCAGTGGGTCCCATCATCATTGTGAATGCTAAAAGGGGCGTGGTAAGCACGCATGAGCGAAGTGTGTGGGGGTAACGGTGACGTATATTGCTTATATAGTTTTCAGCAAAATGGAAAGAAGATTTTGGTAGATGGAGTTAGTAGTGGTGTCATCAATGAAAGGGAGAGAAGACGAGAAAGTTTCCGATCTCTGCTGGATTTGCCGATTATGTGATGCTTAATTTCATTTCGTTCAGATTGGGCTTTTAGTAATTGGGCTCTGCTCTATGGTAAGATTGGGCTTTTGGGCTAATAGCTAATGTTTGGCTAATTGCATAGAGTAGTTAGTTTGAGTAGCTATTCAGGTTATATATCTTGCATAGTTCTATTAAATATTTATATAAATAGGACTCTCAATTTAATTAATAATAAATACACAAAAAATTTGAAAAAAAATCCCACAAATTACGGAAAAAAATTCTCGAATCACAGAAAAATCTCACGAATTACCCATTGTATTTATATCAATTGATTTTCTATTGGTATTTTTTTGTTCCGAAATTACGCGAAGAACAAATTGAATTGTATTTATATTGATTGATTTTTTGTTTTGTATTTTGTGTTTCAAAATTATATTAAGATCGAATAGATTTGTGTTTGTATCATTTGATTTTTTTTGTTTCTATTTTTTGTGTTTCTACGAAATACGAAAATCTGATTGAATTGTATTTGCATTCCTGAAGGTAGGATGGTATGTATAATCGATATATCTAATAATTTGTATTTGTATAATTTGTGTAATTGATACAAAATCAAATATAAAATTTGAATTTATTAATATAGGGATTAAATTTTTCTTTTGATGTGATTTATATTTGTATATATTGAAATTTTTTGGTACATCTAGTGATTTGAAATTATATTTCACCAAGTAAATATATACCTAAATTCAAGTATCGATCAGAGAATCTCGTTGAAATATAGAATTGGCAATTCATAATCGATCTTCGAAGCATAATCGATGATAGATCTGTGAATAAATCTCGTTGAAATACAAATTCATACTTAAATTATACTTATTTCATTTTAGCAGCAATTCATTGTTCTTGTTGCATAATGTAAATTAGAATACAAATATGATTCTCCTCCTTCTTCCTTGAATTCAATTCACTACTGTTAATCGTCCTTGAAATTCAAAACCTTACCAACTTATCATCGTTTTTTAAAATTGTTGATATGTCTATGAAGCAATTTTTGAATACACAATTGAAGCAACAGTTTATCATTACTCTTCTTGCATAATATAGATCGGAATACAAATATATTTGGAATACAAATTTGTTAATTTTGGTTATGATGTAAGTTGAATGACTCTGAATATATATACTTAATAATTGGAATACAAATGTGATTGATATATATATATGATGTGATTCAAATTGTATATTGAACATAATACAATTCAGTTTAGAAATACATTTTTTCTTAGAAAACAATCTGTTTGGGATACAAATATTGAATGATCATGAATTTGTATGTTGGATGATTGGAATATAAATTTATTTAGAATACAATATAGATGTGATACAAATTGAACCTTAAATATAATTCATTTCTGAATACAAAACAAACTAGCAATATAATGAAATAATACTTAACAACCATCCAAGCAAAGTGTTAGGGGTTGTTTGGTAGTTGTATAAAACAAGTCTTATTCATGTATTAGAGTCTATATAACTTATACGACGTTTAATATGTAGATAAGAAATAAGTTATTTAGGTATAAAATTTATAAGACATCTGGTTAATAATTTTGAAATCCACGTAACTAATACATGTATAAGTTATGAAATTTTTTTTATATTATTTATGTGGAGTAGAAGGTGGAATAATTAATACATATATAGCTAATACATGAATAAAAAGTTAAAATGACTATATTATCCTTATCACTCCCACTTCACTATTTTTTTTTCTACACAAACAACAAATATTTCTAAGGAAAAAAACTGATAAATGTCGTATCTTGAAACAATTTTCAAGACCGGCTTTCTTCATCTTATTTCTACTTGTCCCATAGTGCAATGAACACCTTTGTTTATGTTGAGTCAACTTCTCCTTGCTGATGAAACTTGCACCGTATTTGTATGCGGTGTTCAAATTTGAATCTCCTAAATGTGATCTTTTAAAAGAGAGTCATACATGAAAATTGATTTACAGTCGTCCGACTCACAAACGAATGCAAAACCTTAAACTTTTGGTTTTTTATACTTAAAGTGTTAACTTATAGTTTTTTAAGATTCAATGTGTTATTATATTTAAAATTATTTTTTATCAGCCTAGAGTTGATCGACATGTTAACCCTAAAATGAGTTGATTGACAGGTTAACCCCGAAATGAGTTGATCGACCGGTTACCCCCCGTAATTGACCCCTAAGCTCGGGGGAATCGGAAACTATTGTAAACACGATATTGATTCAGTCGGAGGTATACTACTTTTTTGATCAAATCAACCCACTACTAGATGTAAAGTTATTTTTCCTTTTTAATGAATTATTTTTTAACTTTTTCTATAAATGCTACTCCATCCATTTTCTTCTTTTATCTGATTTTGACTTTACACGAATTTTTAAAAAGTAAAGAATATTTTTGAATTTTATGGTCTTAAACTAAATTTATATATATATATATATACCAAAATAACTTTTAATCTTGTGGTCTTACACATGTCATGTGGAAAGTTAAATTTAAATTACAAAAAAGAAAAAAAACATTCTTTAATATTTTGAAATGAACTAAAAAAAGTAAGACAAATAAATTGAAAGACACAATATATATATATATATATATATATATATATATATATATTTTATTTTTATTTTTTTTTAAACTTATAATAATTCTAATATTACTGAAAAATGTAGTCCCTCATATTTTTAGGCTAAGGCGGATGCCTCATTTTTTAAGACATTGAGTTGCCCCTAGCTAAAACCAAAGAGGATTTAAAATCAGTTAAAACTTGAAACTGCAACCTTATACAAAGGCCATAACACTTAAAACTTAAGTAGTTTAACTTAAGCTAAAATCAAAGAGGACTTAAAATAATTCAAAACTTAAAACTTAAAACTGCAACAAATGCAATATTCTCTATCTCGATCATATAACATGCACCATAGTTATGAACATTAACAGAAATGAAACAATTAATTAATTAATATATGAAATGGAGAGATGAAGGATGAAGATATACATGAAGGGGCGGGGGGGCTACTGATAATATTCTAATCTGATATTGAGTAGTAGTTATACATAGTCTTATTGATATTAATATTAGGCTCAAAGAAAAAAAATAGCTTATTGTATTTGGACTGTTATTTTATTATGCAGAGGCACATTCTTTCCTACAAATTTCGTGAGATTGTAATTTTAAGACAACTTTATCAGTGTTACTTTAGTTTTACCTCGTCCACTTTTAGCACTTCCAATTATTATAGTGTCACAATTACAAATCAAAGGCGCTTGGAGTCATGTGTACATGACCAAACCATTCTCAGACCAACCTTCTTTTATTCCAGGCTCTCTGTGCTACTAGTAATACAATCAGATGTAATCATATCCATCTAGAGTTTGTTTGACATTGTTGTTGAGAAAAAAACACTTTTGTTGAAAACAACATCCACTTTCAATTTACAAAAATTATAAACACTAAACGTGGCCGGTAGTTGTAGTTCATTTGGCATGTTAAACTCCATCTGTACGTTCTATACAACATACATATATATGACACACGAGAGAGTCTGTGTATGCAAATTTATGAGAATCCACTTGGATAGACTATATCTGAAATAAATTACACCTAATTTTAACTTCATATATTTGAGTTTAGACACTTTATGTATTTGAGATACACACATATACATTATATATATATATATATATATGAATCTGAAATCTAACACAAATGATAATTTTAGGGCCTATTTGGAAGGACAGCCTGGTAATTGGATTTGGTGTAATTGGTGTAATTACACTGTCTTGTCCTGTTTGGAAGGACAGGTAATTACTTGGTCAGCAGGTAATTGGTGTAATTGGCAGGGGGTAATTACACTCTACAATTCACAGGCAGAGGCTGTGAATTGGTGGTAATTACATGGTGTAATTACCACCTGATTACTTTTTCATTTTTTTTTAATTTCTATTTTTATTTTTTTTACTTCTATATTTTAATTTCGTTTTATTTTTATTTTTATTATTCTAAAAATTTGT
>JAJOON010040371.1:0-22082 GCA_029582645.1 Solanum megistacrolobum
GGCCCAGCCCCCCCCAGCCCCCCAAACGACCCAACATGCATACTTTCAATTCAACCCGCAACCACCGAAAACAAAATCAAAGCATGCAGTAGTTAAATTAAGCTCAGACCCATAACACCCATCACCCCGAGATACTCAGACTTTTCTCGGTTTTGCCAAATTTGGTCATTAGACGACTTCTGCCCTTAAGAATAGTGTTACCCACTCTATCATTGTGCAATTTATGCCATTTACGACAAATACAAGCTTCTCGGACTTCACCCAAACAATCCAACCAACATTGAAGAATAGCCCCACAAAGTTTAACTTATTTTAAGGCATAAATCTACGGGCATTTAACGATCAAAATAATGGGGGCAGGATTATCAAATTATAATCGACAATCAAACATTCTAATCCTAGCAGAGAGGCCCAGCACACATCACAAAGAAAATATCATTGCGAATGAGTACAAATTTAATAAAAATAAACTTGAGGTCTGGAAAACCAACCTTTTATGCTGGTTAAAGTACTTTGAAATGCTAGGCGGCAACGTAATCCAAAGTCCGAGCAACAATCAATAACCAAACTACTTATGGAGTGCAAAAATATTGAAAATACTAACTAGGTGTGGGTTTGGGAACTTTGAAAGCGAGGGAAAATGAATATTTTGAAACTTTGAAACCATTGGACTTTAATAAACTGTCCAGTTCTTCACACATTCGGCGACGCTAGTCGCGCTCGCCGATCCACTCGGTGACACGCCGAGTATTCACTTACCTCGCCAAGTTTTACAAGCCCTCCAGTTAGTGTGGGGGTCCAAACGGTAGTCTACATCGAGTATGCCGACCAGGTCTGCGACTCGCCAATAATTACCTAGGCTCGCCGAGATTTTAAAGATTTCTTGCGCCAAACAGCGGTTTAGATCGGGTGCGCCGACCTATTCAGCGATGCACCGATTGAACTGTGTACCTCGCCAACCTGTAATTTTCAAACCCTCTCAACACGTTAATCCTCAAAATCAACATACCATTATTTCTAAAACAAAAATAAAGCAATAAAAGATTTTTGGTTGCCTCCCAAACAACCCCTTAGTTAACGTCGTGGTACGGCGCAATACATGTTTCAAACCTCATTCTCAGTGTTAGCCATAATCTCACTAGGTAACCCATCTTTATACTGTGAGTAGAGACATGATACCACTTGGCCTATTTGGGCGTCTTGTAGCTAAATGATCATGGAATGGGAGGTCGTCATCTTATTCAGCATTTTGACATTCTCTTTTATCTCATTCAACACTCTATCTTGTTCCTCGATTTTGTGTAGAATGAGTGACATGACCTCTCCATTTTGTCCACCATTGTGCTTCTTCTTAAACATTGCTTCTAACTTCATTACCTTTTTGGACAGATAATCTAGCTGAATCAACAATGCAGCCCATTCTTGGTCCATTTTTGTTTCCTTTTTGGCTTTAACCGTGCCATCAAGGAGTTGGGCTACCACTTTATAGGGTTGTTGTGTCAAACAACCTGTAGAGAGTTGATCAGCAATGCCTCTATTTTCAGGACCAACACCCCGATAGAAGCATTCTAGTAGCAATTTATCAGGCATCCCATGAGCTGGGCACTGCTGTAGTAGTGCCTTAAACCTAGGCCACATCTCATGGATAGTTTCACCCCCCACTTGGTTGAACATTAAGAGGTTATCCCTATGGTTCAATAATTTCAAAAGGGGGTGATCCGTTTGATACCCAGAATTACCATTCACACTCATCTTTCCTGTTCTGAAACACAAACAAGGAAAAAAAAATAAAAGAAAAATTTAAGTAAGCAATACTATAACTAACAAGAACAAGATCCAACTTAACTAAAAATTCTAAATTAACACCACTCCTCGGCAGCGGCCCCATTTTGATGTTTGACGTAATGAAAGACAACTTCCAATTCAGGTATCAACGATCGCATGTAGTAATATAACCCAATCGAATGGGTTGGGGTCGAGTCTCAAGGGAGTGGTTGCAAAGATTAATAGAAAAATAAAATCAAGTTCTAACTAGTCATAGCTATAAACATTAACAAATAAAAACATATGAAATCTTATGGTGAGACGAACGTCAATTATCAATGGGGGGTTTTGTATTCAACTGAAGGACAAAAATAGCGAAAATATAGAGATACTAGATAGGGAGAAGGGGTTCTTGGGATGTGATAGGAATATGGGATAAAATAAACTACCGGGAAAATGCTATTGACATTTGTAATTAGGCTAGACTTTAGTGGGGGTAAATTTTCTCTCTAACAAACTACCCCGAATCAACTTGGTTTCTCTCGAACACCGAGTTGTAGCATTTAAGCACAGCCTCCGCATTAGCCCATTCATTATCTTGAGCTGAATGTGTGGGTGAAGGTCTACGATTCACTTTCTCAAGCTGAACCCACGACGACCCAATAACCATCGTCTATCGATTTAGTAGTCTTAGTTTTAAAACCTCTCTCTCGAGTAAGCCAAAAACACTAAGATAAAATCGTATTTGCAACTACAATCCCATTAAGTTCAAACAAAACTACTATTCGAAATCACATTTAAACAACAAATAGACTAACAATAAACAATACACAACAATAAATTTAACCCATATTCACAAAATCACACCCCAAGAATTGGGGTTTTAGCTAGACATGAAAAAGAGATAGAAATCAATACCTACAAGTGTTTCCATGAAGTGGATATGATAGAAAATGTCCTTAAACACGTCTAAGATGAAGATTTTTGGATACCCACTTCCAATTTCTTGGAGTTGAAAACCTTCAAAACTTTCAAGACAATGTCTCCCAAAAACACTAAGAACTACAAACTGAAAATATTCTAAGTCTTAGTAATAATTCTGTACAACTTCCTTTCTAAGCTACATAATTAAATAGGTATTTATAGTTTTCAAAAATTTGTCCTGCGAAGGAACACTCAGCACAGTGAGTCGGGATTGCCGATACACTCGGCGATCAACCCTTTGGTCAGGTTCATCGCCTTTCAGCTTTTTCATTCAGCATCTTTGCATTTTGATTCATTGGGAAACAGGGAACTACTTCGCGGAACTAATCGGCTATGTGTCGACTACTCCCTTTCCTCATAGACTTGATCTTTTCCATTAGGGCTTAGCACACTGGAACATTAGGCGAGATATAAGGCATTTCGGTGACTCGCCTGATTGATTAGGCGATCTTCATGCCGTCTTTTCTTTCTTCGTTCACCCGCTTTGTTCCTTTTTGCTCAATAGCGTCCATGCTTGGTCTCTCAAGTCAAATACCTGAAACCTAAGGATTTACATCAGAGACAAAATATGCATTTGAGGACAATAATTCAATCAAAATATTGCCCTAAATGAGTCCAAATTGTGGACTCATCAGCTTCCATGTCACCCTTTTCAACATTATCATAGACACCATACTCATATCTTTTGGGTTTTCATTAACTTGCACAATTTGAATTTTATCTCTTCGTTATTCAGTCACAATTTTAGCTCCCCACTTTCTACATAACTAGAGCTCTACAAGTGGCTAGAAATGGCCTTCCTAAAACTATAGGAACCTCAAAATCTACTTCGCAATCAAAAATCATAAAGTTAGTTGGGAAGATGCAACTTTAAACTTTAACAAGTACATCACACAAAATACCAACAGGCCTTTTCATCAATCTATCTGCCATCATCAACATCGTCGCGGTGGGCTTTGGAGCCCCCAACGCTAGTTCCTAGTATATGGCCAAAGGCATAAGATTAATACTCACCCACAGATCACATAGAGCCGTTGTGAAATCGACGACACCAATGGTTCATGGTATAGTTAGTGAATGCACTACATCTCTTTCTTTTGCACCAAGGACCTTGTAGAACTAGCTCGACAATGGTGAACATTATCTGCTAGTTCGAAACTTGCAGTCCTCTTCTTTGTTACTAAGTCTTTCATGAACCTGGAATACCCAGGAATCTGTCCAGAGCTTCTATAAGCGGAATATTCACTAATTATCACGACTTAGGGTATCCCCTAGATGTAACAAGATCTATAAGACCCCGAGAGGCCTCATATAAGCCACTAAGTATATCATAACATAAAGTAATAGAAAATGTGCGGAAATTTAAAATATTTCAATACAATCAAAGTCTTTTATAAAATTAGCAGAAGTTTAACAACATTGTCTCAAACCATCTAAACAACATGAATAAAGTCTTGGGTAACCGCACATATAATAGTCCAAGACATAAAAGAATAACATAAGGGAAAGTGGTTATCACATCCTCGAACACAATGAGGACTCACCCAAACATCACTTTCTTGAGCAACAACGAAGCTAGCCGCAATTGTGTGAATCAGGAGCGCCGGACCCTATATTTGAAAAGAATGTAGGCAAGAGTATGTGTTAGTACAGTCAAGTACTAAATATGATAGCTTGCATAAACAACATAATCATAAGCCTTAGTCAACATAAGGAATAAGGCATAAGAATAATCAATACATAATAATCATCATAATGAAAGAGTAATACTCCCTTGAGTAACCTTACCTAACCTTAGCCAACACTTAGGTCATCCCCCTCTAGTCAAGCTTACATCATGGAAGGCATATCTAGCAACACTCCAAGTCAATAAACTATAGAGCATAATCACATTAGTCATACTTACTTTTAAAGACATGGGGATTTGCCTCAATGCCTAGTTCATAAATGGTAATGAGTATTCGCCTCTTGCCTTACTTACTTTTAGATTATGGGTACTCGCCCCCATAATCACATCATATGGCACAGGTACTCGCCTCCACATCATTTCAAAAGGTTCATGGGTACTCGCCTCCATGTCCGTTCATCATAATAAGAACGTGGGAAATCACCTCTTGTTCAATTCTAAGGAGTATGGGAAATCACCACATATCCATCAATATGGAGGTCAAGGGTAGTTGCCTCTAGACTTATCATTCATTAAGCATTTTAGTCTAGACTCATTTTAGGTGAGCAATCCTTTCAACCTAGAATCGTTTATGTGAGTAAACCTTTCACATTCATTCAATCATGCTTAGAAATTCATAATGGGAAGTATCCCTTGCACATCATATAATTAGCATTCAACAATTCATAGTCTAGGCTTTACTCTCAAAGCACTACAACTCATGACCATCATCTATGATTTACTTTCAAGCAATTAACATCATACTCATCATCTATTCTTCAATCTGAAGCAATTCTAATCATACACTATCAATCCTATAAGAAGATATCTAACCCATAGAGTTTCTCTCTCATAGCATCAACCCAACATATCAATTCAACCCTAAAATCATACGATGAGCATGGATACATTTAATTTCATCCTAAATACATGCAATTATATCAATTCTATCATAAACAATCATAATCCAACTATTTCGATCAACATTCATCACAACCCACACCATTGGAAGAAACCCTAACTACAATTGGGGATTTAGACTTCACAATTGGGGAATTCAAGAGACTCCATGGGTGAAAGGATCCCATGGATGAAAATCCACCGTACCTTAGTCAAATAGCCTGCAAAACCTTGAAAATTGGGAGAGTTAATGTTGACCTAGATTTTATCTCCTTCTTCTTCTTGAACCTTCTAGAGGGAATATTTGAGAGGAGTTTTGGGTTTTCTTTTAGGAATTGAGAGAATGACTTAATTGGGGAGGTTTTTTTTTGGGGGCGGGATTAAAAATACTTATATAGGTATTTTAGACTTAGGCAAAATGACACAACTTAAATTTAATTTAAATTGGAAAAGACCCTTAAGTCCCTAAAATAATTTCCCAGACATGACCCACGAGACCACGATCCGCGGACCGTAGATAGACCGATGGTCCGTCCTGGTGAACCGTGGATCGAGGATTAGAGACTCTGAATTTGAGCCTTAGACTTACTGAACCCAAACCACGGACCGTCGACCCATCCACGGGTTGTGGGTCCTGGCGTGGTTCACAGTCCTAAACAGTGTTCCAGGATGTCGAAGCAAAGAAACCCATCTAAAGGGTGTGGTTGGCCCTAGTTGGTGCCACCTACAACTTCTCCAAAAGCTGCAATTTGCCTCGTTTCGAATCTGGGGTGTTACATTATCTACCTCTTGGGAACATTCGTCTTCAAATAATATACTAGGCACATCTCTAAACGAAAAGACTCAAGACTAGCAGCCATCATGCATGCAACTCATCCATATGCACATAACTAAGGAGGAAACATCAACTCCAATATCAACATACTCAATGCACCGCAAGGGAGTAAGAACTACATCTAACAACCAAATATGCATGAAATTTTCAAATTTCTTACACTGAAGGAGGAACTAGCTTCTCCAACCTCAAAAGTAATGCTCAACACAATCTCATGGAGCCTATATGCAATTCAATCTCAAAAAGGTACATATTCAGGGGGAAATCTCAACTCCAAGATAAAACATGTTAAATAATCATCTCATGAATTCTATAAGTAATTCATACTCAATACTCCACAACATCAGGAAAATACAACATAAAAGCCCATTTCTTTCAAAACATAAGATTTTTCATGAACATGCAAATTCAAGGAAATCATGGGATCACATAAAACACACATATGACTTCAAACAAAATCAAATCAAGAGGAACTCATTACCTCAAGCTAGAATAGGAGGAAAAAGATGGGGATATCGGGACATCATATCGGCTTCCACCTCCTAGGTAGCACCCTCAACAATATGGTGTCTCCATAACACATTCACGGAGGCAACCTCCTTACGTGCCGGTCTAATATCTCAATCGGGACTTCTTCATAAGAAAGGTTCTCTTTCACTTCCAACTCTTCTAGGGGAATTATGGAGGTCGGATCTCCGACGCATTTCTTTAACATTTACACATGGAATATCGGATGCACCGATGCCAACTCACTTGGAAAATCTAAGTCATATGCAACCTTCCCAATACACCTGAAAATTTGGTAAAGGACCTACAAAACAACGACCAAATTTCCCTTTCTTCCCAAACCTTATCACATCCTTCATATGTGAGATTCTGAAGTAAAGGTATCTCTAATGAGTCGAATCTTTTCAATAGCCTTATGAATTAATGCGGCCCCTATAAAGGCAACCTCACCCACCTCAAACCATCTAATATGGGATGTACACCCCCTACCATAAAGAGCCTCAAACTGAGCCATCGCAATACACGAATGGTAGCTATTATAATGGGCAAATTCAATCAAGGGCAAAGGGCCATCCTAACTTCCCTTGAAATCTACACGCCAGCCTTCAACATTTCCTCTAATATTTGTATTGTCTTTCCACTTGCCTATCAGTTTGGGGGTGGAAAGTTGTGCTAAGCTTAACTTTAGTGCCAAGACCCTTTTGGATCGACTTCCAAAATTGTGAAGTAAATGAGTACCTCTATCGGAGACAATGGACAAGGGCACTCCATGCAACCTTACCATCTCTCTCAAATACAATTTAGCATAATCTTCCGCCGTATATGAAATCTTGACGGGAATGAAATGAGCTGACTTCGTTATTCGGTGAACTAAAACCCAAATTGAATCATATTGGTGCCGAGTCCGTAGCAACCCAACTACGATGTCCATATTCAAATCTTTCCACTTCCAAGTAGGAATGCTAATATCCTGGGATAAACCTCCTGGTTTCTGATGCTCAACCTTCACTTGTTGGCAACTAGGACACTTAGCCATAAATCCTGCATTATCTTTTTTCATCCCATTCCACCAATAGATCTCTTGCAAATCGTGGTACATCTTGGTGGCTCCCAGGTGAATAGAATACCGAGAAGTATGGGCTTCAAATAAAATTTGTTCCCTTAAGTCATCAACATCCAGAAGATAAAAACGAACTTAGTACCTTAGGACACCATCTCCCCCTTGGGAGAAAGCCTCTACAGACTTCTTTAGTACTGCCTCTTTCAATTCACCTAAGGTTGGATCAAGACATTGCTTTATTTTAACATCGACCACGAAAGAGGAATTTGAACCATTATGGACCATAATACCACCCTTGGTGGAATCCACTAGTTGAACTCCCAATCGGGCCAACCTATGAACATCTCGAACTAACTCATTTTTCTCATCATCAACATGTGCAACACTACCCATGGACAACTGACTAAGGGCATCTGCCACCACATTCGTGTTGTATGGGTGATAGAGAACACTTACATCATAATATACCAATAACTCAATCCACCTTCTTTAGCGAAGATTTAGGTCTTTTTAGGTACACAAATATTGCAAGCTCTTGTGATCGGTAAACACATCAACATGGACCCCATATAAATAATGTCTCCAAATCTTTAAGGCAAATACAACCGCATCTAATTTAAGATCGTGGGTAGGATTATTCTTCTCATGAACATTTAGCTGCTTTGAAGCATATGCAATTACCTTACAATTTTTCATAAGCACACATCACAAACCCACTCTAGAGGCGTCACAATGAACCACAAAACCACCCGTACCTTCCGGTAAGGTCAACACCGGAGCAGAAGTAAGTCTATCTTTCAACTCTTGAAAAATTTTCTCACAGGTTCTGATCATAAGAACTTGGCCATCATTTGAATCAAAGTCGTCAAAGGAGAAGCAATGGAGAAAACCCCTCAATGAACCTTCTATAATAACCAGACAAACGCAAGAAGCTTCTAATATCTATCGGTGATAGAGATCTAGGCCAACTCTTGACCTCATCCGTCTTCTTTGGATCTACCTCAATACCCTTGTTTGAAACTATATGGCCAAGGAAAGCAACGGACCTTAACCAAAACTCACATTTACTAAACTTTGCGTAGAGTTGTTGGTCCTTGAGAATTTGCAATGCAATCCTTGAATGATCAACATTCTCATCTCACGTCTTGAATAGATCAAAATATCATCAATAAACACAATAACAAACATATCAAGGTATTGTCTAAACACAATATTCATTAAGTCTATAAACGTCGTTGGGGCAGTAGTCAAACCAAAAGACGTAATCAAGAACTCATAATTACCTTATCGGGTTCTAAAGGTTGTTTTTGGAATATCTTCCTTTTTCACCATCAATTGATGATAACCCGACAGGAGATCAATATTTGAGAAATAACTTGCCCTTTGGAGTTAATCACATAAGTCATCTATTCTCGAAAGAGGATACTTGTTCTTGATGGTAACTTTGTCCAATTGACGGTAAACAATACACATACGGAATGAACCATCCTCCTTCTTAACAAACAACATCGGAGCACCACATGAAGAGATACTCAGTCGGATGAAAACCCTTATCCAAGAAGTCCTTTAACTGACCCTTCAACTCCTTAAGTTCCATCAGAGCCATTCTATAAGGAGGAATAAAGATAGGTTGGGTATTCGCAAGCAGGTCAATCCCAACCTATTTCCCTTTCAGGAGGAAGACCGCGTAAATCATCGGGGAAAACTTCTAGAAACTCTTTTATAACCGAGACCGACTCCAGACTAGGAGTTTCTAACTCCACATCCCTCGCCCTTACTATATGATAAACACAACCCTTCGAGATTATTTTCTTAGCTTCATGGTAAGAAACAAATCGACCTCTAGGCATAGAATTTCCCCCCTTCCACTCAAGGATAGGCTAATTTGGAAACTAGAATTTGACCACTCTAGTCCTACAATCAATGGAGGAATAACAAGAATGCAACCAATCCATACCCTAGATGACATCGAAATCTATCATGTCAAGTTCTATCAAATCAATCAAGGTAACTATATGGGACAAGGTAACGGGGCATCTCCTATAGACTCTTTAGCCACCACAGAATCACCAACTGGCGTACAAACAGAAAAAGGTTCTTACAATATATCGAGAAGCATATCAAATATAATAGTTACAAAAGGAGTTACAAATGACAAAGTAGCACCCAGATCAAGAAAAACATACACATCATATTGAAAACTTTTAACATACCCTTCACCATATCCAGGGAGCTCTCTTGGTCACCTCTAGATTGGAGAGCATAAAAATGGTTTTGCTTTGGAGCATTCCCTCTAGAGCCACTTAGACCAGATGAAGGGTAGGGTTGACCCCTACAATGATTCTCTCTCTCATTCTTGACAACTGAATAAGAATCCCTAATTTTATGATCTATTTTATCATACCTGAAACAATCATTAGAGCCCGCTAGACACCTCCCTTCATGGTTTCTTCCATATTTAGCACAAGTAGGCATCAAAGATTTACCACCATCTCCTTGGGGTTTATGGTTAGACACCCATTCATTTCTTTGCTTCGGAGGAGAATTTGTAGAACCTTGATTGGATTACCTTTGCTGGAATCTAGAATGAACCCGTCCACTGGACCTAGCATGTGCAAAGTTGCCATCATCCACTCTAGCCATTTTTGCCTCCCTAGATCTTACCTTGAGCTTTTCTACCTCAATTTGTTAAGCATGCACCATAAGGCAAGAGATATCCACGTCACGAACAATCATAGCAGTGCGACACTCTTTGACTACCATATCGGATACCCCCAAAACGAACTTACTCATCTTGGCCCAACGATCCGCCATAATGGAAGGAGCATACTTGGATAGTTGAGTGAACCTCAAGGCGTATTCCCTTACACTCATATTGCCTTGCCTAAGATTGATGAACTCAAGTACGTTGGCCTCACTCATCTCTAGAGGGAAGAATCGATCAAGAAAAGCACATTTTAATCTCTCCCATTCTATGGGACCCACTTTCACCGTCCTTGCCTCTTTACATTGATTAAACCATATTTGAGAAACCCCTTTGAGTTGGTAAGCACACCTATGATAGCAAGCACCTTATAAACCCTGTCGGTAAACTCTTGAGGGTCTTTCTGAAGTTTGGAGACATAAAATTCGGGCAGTTTCATTCTTCTGAAATCTCTCACTCTTGCCACCGCCGTACACATACTTGTGTTCACTGGGCTACCACCTCTCGATTAGCTTAAGCCAACACTTGCAATGCCAACCTAAACTCCGCATTAGTCACTTGTCATTCAACGGGTCAATCAGAGCTTGAGGAAGAGCTTGGGGAGGAACCTCTAGCTCAACATTGCCTTCCTTCAACCTTCTAGAATTAACCCTTCTATTACTCATTTCCTGAAAACCATTTGGCACATATTAGGAGAAAGACTTATATAGTTAAACTCCATGGCACGACTTAATGAAGTGAAGAAGTGGAATTTTCTGAATATCCAATAGCCTCCTATTCATAATTATGGCACACTTCATATTTATGAACAAGACTCTACAAGATGTGGTTTGAGACATCCTAGAACCACTTTAAACCTTTTGCTCTAATTACCAAGTTTGTCACAACCTAGGGGTACCCCCTAGATGTAACAAGGCGTAGAAGACCCCGTGAGGCCTCATACAAGCCACTTAGCATATCATAAAATAAAGTAATAGAAAAGGTGCAGGAATTAAAACTTTTCAAATACAATCAAAGTCTTTTATAAAAGCAAGTAGAAGTCTAACACGACATTGTCTTAAACCATCTAATCATAATATAATGTAAATCTTGGGACGAAGCCCATAGAATAGTCTCGAAAGTTAAAGAAAGACATGAAAGACATAGGATGATCCAATCCTCAAATACAATGAGGACTCACCAAAGCTTCACTTTACAATCCTCTAGAAACCTAGCCACAAGTGTGTGAATCGGCAACGCCGGATCGTACATTTGTTATGAATGTAGGAAAGAGTATGGATTAGTACAATCAAGTACTAATAATGATGGCTAGCATAAACAACAAAAGCATAAGCGTTAGTCAACATAAGACATAAGGTATAATCATACCAATACATAATAAGCATCATAAGGAAAGAGGAATACTTTCTTAAGCAACCTCACTTATCCTAATCCAAGACTTAGGTCATCTGCCTCTAGTCAAACTTACATCATGGAAGGCAAATCTAGCAACACTCCACGCAATCATCAACATACATAATCATATTAGTCATACTTACTTTTAAAGACATGGGGATTCGCTTCAAAGCCTAACTCATAAAGGCTAATGGATATTCGTCTTTTACCTTACCTACTTTTAGATTGCACGTACTTGCCTACACAATCTCATTATATGATACGGGTACTGGTCTCCACATCATTTGATAAGGATTATAGATACTCGCGTCTATGTCCATTCATCATAGTAAGAACATGGGGACTCACCTCTTGTACAGGTCTAAGTAGTAGGGGAATCACCTCATATCCTTCAAATGGAGGTCAAGGGTATTCACCTATAGCCTCATCATTAATTAAGCAATGTAGTCTAGATTCATTTTAGATGTGCAATACTTTCAACCTATAATCATTCATGTGAGTAAACCTTTCACATTTATTCAATCATGGTTATTAATTCATTATAGGAAGTATCTCTTCCACATCATAGCATTAATCAATCAACAATGCATAGTCTAGGCTTTACCCTCAAAGTGCAACTTCTCATGATCATCATTTATGCTTTACTCTCAAGCAATTAACATCATGTTATCATATATGCTTCAAACATGAGCAATTATATTCATAATTCATCAATCCTATAAGGAGATATCAAACCCATAGAGTTTCCCTCACATGGCATCAAACCCATATATCAATTGAACCCTAAAATTGTATAATAGGTATGGGTACATGTAATTTCATTCTAAATACATACAATTCAATCATAAACAATCATTATCCACTCAATTGGATCATCATTCATCATAACCCAAAACAACGGAAGGAACCACAACTAAATTGGGGAAATTCTTCATCAAATTTGGAATATTAGGGGACTCCATGGGAGGAAGGATCCCATGGATGAAAAGCCATCATACCTTAGTCAAATAGTCCACAAAATCTTGACAATTTGAGGCTTGAACTTTACATGTCTTCAATCTCCTTTTTCTTCGTCCAACTTCTAGCGAGAGAATATTTGAGAGGAGTTTTGGGAATTCTTTTGGGATTTTGAGAGATGACTTAATTAGGGAATTTTGAGGGTTAAAATCACTTATATAGGTGTCTTATACATAGGCAAAATGACACCACTTCAATTAAACTATAACCGAAAAAGACCCTTAAGCCCCTAAATTTAACTGCGAGTGACAATCCATGGACCCTTGATGGACGGACCGTTAACTGACCTACCGCCCATCCTGATCAGAGAGTTTGGCCAATCCACAGAGGGCAGGACTACGGGGCGTGGACCCACCTATGGTCTATAGGTCCCTCCGTGATCCATGCCTTGACACTTTCTGATGTGGCCATCCAAGAGGCCCACCTACGAGGCCTGGTTCAAACCATGGGGAGTCGTTGGCCCTCGTGGGTGACACCTCTAACTATGCCAAAAACTTCACTTTTCCTCCTTTTGATCCGTAGTGTTACAGGGAAAAAGGATCCCATGGATGAAAAGTCATAATACCTAAGTCAAATAGCCCACAAAAGCTTTGAAAATTGGGAGATTTGATCTTGACCTAGCTTCAATATCCTTCTTCTTCTTCCACCTTCTAAAGAGAGAATATTTGAGAGTAGTTTTGGGTTTTCTTTTGGGAATTGAGAGAATGACTTAATTGAGGGATTTTGCGGGGTTGAAAAGACTTACATAAGTGTTTTAAACTTAGGAAAAATAACACCACTTTAATTTAATTAAAATCGGAAAAAATCCTTTAGTCTCTAAAATACAACCCATGAGACCATGATAGATAGACCGTGGATGGACCTATTGTCCGTCCTGGTCATCTGTGGATCAAGGATCAGAGACTCGGAATTTGAGCCTTGGACCTATGAACCCAAACCATGGACCATCGACCCAACCACGAGTCGTGGGTCCTAGCGTGGTTCACTATTCTAAATAGTGTTCTAAGATGTGCAATCCACGAAGCCCATCTACGGGGTGTGGTTCCAACCATGGGGCTTGGTTGGCCCTTATGGGTGACACCTGCAAGTTCTCCAAATGCTACAATTTGCCTTGTTTCGAATCCGGGGTGTTACACTAATAGTTGCCAAAGCATGGATATGAACTTCAAGAATTTTCCAGCTTCAAATTTCTTCTTGAGTCTCTCAGGAATGGGATGATGAGGTCTAGGTATTTCTTGTAAAGGAAAAGTTACTTCTACTGTAGACTATTTCACCCTCAACGGCTTCTCTACCTTTCCTCCTACTTCTGAGTCATTTACAATTTCAACATCAACCTCTGCTTCATCATCTCTTTCTAAGCTTTATTCTTTCTCAATACTTGTTGGTTTTGGTTCAGGAAGTTATTTACCCCTTCTTGTAGGGATCGCCATGCAATGCCCATCTTTCTTTGAGTTTTAAATGGTATCACTAGGTAGTATTCCATTATTTCTCTGATTTAATGAGGCAAACAATTTTCCCATTTACAACCTGACACACACTAGAGAAGTCATTCATAATTCCTTTTACCCCTGCATCTGTAGATTCAACCTTTTAAAGAACATTTCCTAACATATCCTCCATCCTTGAACCGCAAGAACTATCGTCTACTCGATCTCTATTACATATGGGTACATCAACACCATTGTGGTCATTTTTGTGTCCCTCCTTGTTCGGCCAGTTACCTTGCTCTCTGTTACTTGTCTGTCATACTGACCATCTCTTTGATAATTTCAACCTAGATTTCTAGAATTATAGCCTTGGTTGCGTGATTTATAATTCCAGGAACCCCCATGTTTTTCAAGTACCTGGCTTCCTCATCAAAATCAGCATCCTGCTCATCATACCAATTAGCAGTACCCATATTATTTACCTTATCTGGATCAATAATAATGTTCTTTGTAAAAATATCCAGTTCCTCCCTCATATGGGCCATGTCTTGGTCCCTTTCTTCTTCTCTCTTTCTTTGCTCCACTGAGAGTTAAAAGTGAACCTAACCCTCCTACCTCTATAACTTTTGTATCCCAAGCCCTGTTATTCTTTGAGACATCAACCATGACTGCCATAATATCAATGAGTAGCTTCTTCATGAACGATCTACCACATACTACATCGACAACATAATTAGTAACAAAGTTTAGTGACCTGTAGAACACTTCCTTCAAATGTCTTTCAGTGAGGCCATTATTTGGGAAATTTATTAGCTTCTAACTAAATCTCCACCAGGTGTCATACATCCCTTCTCCTGGTAGCTTCTTATGTGCACCTATCTCATCCTTCATTTGCAGCTTTTTTGCTTCAGGGAAGAACCTTTCCAAGAATACTTTCTTTTGTTCAGCCCAAGTTCTAATTGAGTCATGTGGCAACTCATTCAACCAATTTTTTGCTTCCCCCGTCAGAGACAAAGAAAACAACCTTAGCCTCATAGCAGTTTGGCTAACTCCAATAATTTCTGTTGATTTGCTAATTGTCAAATAATTCATCACATGTTGGTTGGCATCATCACCAGTGTCTCCTCTGAACATACCTTTCAGATTCAACAATTGGATAATGGTGCTAGTCATGGTTAACATCACTCTTGAGGTAGCATTGGAAATTCTATGGCTGTAGTAGTCCCAACTCCATCTATGTGCAGATCATCATCTTTAAATATCACATGCGCCTGCTGTTGAACTTGACCCCTTTGAGCTAATTGTTCGTGTTGAGGAGGATTTATCTCTTCTACTTTGTCGTTCTCCTCAAATACCCTAGGTCCTTCCTTTTCATTTTTTTGAGAACCTTTAGCAATGGTCTCGGCATCTTGTCTCAGTCTCTGCCTTTGAGCTTCAAGTTTTTGTGCATCCACCAGTTTTCTTATCGTTTTGCTTTATTCCATATCTTAAGGAATCAAAGGTGCTCCCTTACTTTTGTTTTAACAGCCCTAATAAAAAATGGCAAGAAAAGTGATTTCTGAAGTTGCAGGTGTTCACCCACGAAAGAAATCAACGGCCCGTGGATGGGGATACGGACCATAGGTGTTGTCCGTGGATGGCATTGCCTAAGCAAGTCCTAAAGGCCAGAACCACGGCCTGACCAATGGACCGTTGGTCAGATCACAGTCCGTGGTTGAGGTCCCATGGTTCGATGGCCCAAAAACCACTTCTTGACCATAATCGATGGCCGTGCAGGATGGACCATCGGTCATTCCACTGTCTGTCGACTAGCGTTTGTGGGTTATGATCTAGCAGTTATGCTTAGGGGTAGTTGGGTTTTTTCTTAATTATTTTATTCCTCTACTACATCATTTTACCCTTTACTAAAACCATTATATAAGTTATTTCAACCCCCAAATTAGCCCATTCACTTCATTTTCTTCAAATTCACAAAAAAAGAAGGACTCTCCAATAATTCTCTCTCTAGAAATCTTGAAGAAGAAGGATTCAACCTAGGGTTTCAGGTCAAATCTCAATTCCCCTATTGAAGATTAGCAATTGGCGTCAACGTATGATAGTTTTCATCCATGGATTACTTCCATTCATGGAGTTCTCAAATTCCTATATTTTCAAAGTTTGAAATCCCCAATTGATTTAGGGTTTTCTTCAATCGTCATGGTTCTTTTGAATATTGATTTAAATGATTGAATTATGATCTCTTATGCATTAATTCATGAAATACTATGATTTTATGATGATTTCCCACATGAACCCATGTAGTCCCCATGTTTTCAAGTTATGATCATGTGATGTGGGATTTTGATTATGAAGGAAGATCTTTATGAAATTAAACATGTATTGATATATTTACATGAATTTATGATGAAATCCATATCTAACCCATGTTTTCTAAATGCTAATGATTGGAAGTGGGTTTTGAACCCTGAAAGGTAAATTATGGAATTATACATGTTCTTATGAAATCGATTCAAATATTTTAAGGATGCTTTGAGAGTAAAGTATCAATGATTATGTTGTTCTTGTTTTATTTAAAGGATTTTCTCATAAACACATGAAAGCATGATGTGAAAGGTTTTCTCACATAATTAAGAATTCTAAGGTTGAAAGGTCTTCTAACCTAATTGAATCAAAGATTAAGAGCTATCCAAATGAAACCTAGCTTGGATTGGTTATTTAATGACACATTTCCATGGATGATGACTTATCTTGGATTGGAAAGATGACGTGTCTTTACATGGACAATAAGAACATGTAAGAAATGACTATTATGTGGGATTTATGCTTAGCACCGACATGATATTGAGATGCATTCTCTCCCATTAGTAAAGGTTGGGTTTCTAGTAGCTGTAACACTCCGGAAAATGGTAGGTGGAACTAGAGCCTAAACATAAGGATGAACGTCTTTAATATGAGTTATAGGGGTCAAGGCCATGAGGCAAATATCAAGGCCAAGGGGCCAAGCCAAAGACAAAGTCCAAGGCTGCCCCTAGCCATTAGTTGCTGCCCCAACTTTGACGGGAAGGACCACGAGTCGTGGTCCTCACCACGGCTTGTGAAGGTGGGCATGGTCTTGCCTTATCCATGAAAGTTTGGCCATAGAATATCCTAGCTACTGCCTCAAATTCACGGCCATCACCACGGTCCGTGGTCTTGACCACGACCAAGGGAGGCTCTCGTGAAGTTGCCTTAGGAAAATATCCAAATGGCCCTAAATGGCAAAGTCACTGCCCCAACTCCACGGGCATGACCACGTGTCGTGGTCCACTTCACGACTCGTGAAAAGGCCCTGTGGAGATGACTTGGGCAATGGAACTTTTGACACAAAAATGGAGGTCACTGCCTCACCTTCACGGGCAGGACGACGGGTCATGGTCCTTACCACGGCTCGTGAAGAAGTTGCTCCATCTGTCTGGGGATCAGTGCCGGAGTGTTTTCATTCTGATTTTGGTTTTCATTGTATGTGTTTGCCTCAGTTGCTGCAGCGATATAGCGTTAGGCAAAATGTCCAAATCGTGAGCTGCTCTAAAGGCATGTATCGTGTTAATAAACCCTCAATCCCACAAAGGGACAATAGGGTCAATAGGAATCCTTCTACTTTCTTGTTCTCACTCCTTGCTTTGGGGTGATCTGTCATCCCTGCATCTCTTCTGGAGTTTTGTGCCTTTATATGTCACGGTAACATATTTCTTCTGCAACTCTTGGTCTTGCCATGTCTACAAAGCCTTGAGCCAAATTTAGACAATATTCGACAAGCAAATTGAAGAGCATCAGTTGTAGGCAGACTTAGCAGTCCATTCGGCGAACAAATGGGTGTCGGCCGAAAGTTACAGTGCAGAAGGGGTCAGGGGTGCAGACAAAGGGCAAAGAAGAAGACTTTCGGTGAGTCAACGAGTGATTTTGGTGACTTATGCTTCTCACCGAGAGGTACAGAAGCCACAACACATAAAGCATGATATCAAAGGCGAGGAAGGGCAACTAGGCAAACCATTGAGTGGTTCGGCGAGCTCGTCTTAGCTCGCCGAAATGACTTATCATGCCAATTATCAATCCAACCTCTTGAAATCAGCCTCGCAACTCCGAAAAATGCAATTTAAGCTCCTACAACACAAATCTGACTAAGACCCGTAACATAAAAGAACTCCTTATTACAAATTAATTTAACTTAACAAACTAGAAAGCGGGATTTCACCATTTAAGCAAGAGCTATTGATTAGGAATAGGCAATTCGAGCCAATTAGAGAGGCCCAGCAGAATTCAACAAGATTAACATATTCCAAATGAGTACAATTTCGACAAAATGAACGCAGGGTTTGAAGTACCAACCTTTTATGCCGATCAAATGGATGTTGAGATGCTAGTAAGCAATGTAATCCAACTCATAGTACAATTCAATACAAAAAATACTCTAAAAATGCAAGAAATGTAAAACTAGAGTGCAGGTGCGAGTTTGGGAAGATAAAAAAGTGCGGGAAAGGGAATGAGTTTGAAACATTTAAACCTTTGTCTTGAAAACCATCCAGTTTTCGCCCATTCGGCGACATTATTTCCGATCGCCAAACTATTCGGCGTGACGCCAAGTAGTCATTTATCTCGCCAAATTTTACAAAACCTCCATGTATTGTGGGAGTCCAAACGGTGGTCTTAGTCAAGATCCCCGACATGATCGACGATTCACCAATAAATTCTTGAGGTCGCTGAACCCTTCGGCGATTCGCGGAATGGACTTGTAACTCGCCAATCTGCACTTTTTGTTCACTCTACACACTTCCATCTGAACAATAAACACACCATGATTTTATCAAAGAAGAATAAAGCAATAAATGGTTTTGGGTTGCCTCCCAAACAATGCCTTAGTTAATGTCATGCCACGATGCAAGTCCACCTTCAAACCTCATATTTGGGGTTGACCATAGTGTCACTAGGCAAACCCCCTTTATGTCTCAGATTTAGGTGAGACGACATCTGACCCATTTGGGTCTCCAGCTACTTGATTGATACTGAATGAGAGGTAACGATTTGGCTAAGGGTCGACACATCCTCTTTCATTCCTTTCAAGATCTCGTCTGACCCTTTATCTTTATTGAGGATATTAGAAAGCATATCCTCAGACCTACCACCCTTTGAATCCTTTGGTTTTTGGTGCTCGTGGGGAGGCACATACATGTCCTTCTCTCCATCCTTTCAATTAGGATTTCGGTCTTTCCAGTTACGTTCCTTCCATCCTTCATCTCTAGCCCAACCATGGATACCACCCTTCCTTGGGTAGTTTGAATGATAACCACTGCTTTGGTTGGCAAGGAAGTTCACTTCCTCATTATACAAGGCTTCAAATTTTGCCGCCTAAGGATTTACACACCCAACCCCCATAGCGTTGACGCCATGAGCACCAGCCCCCATGACATTTTTAGATAAAATGTCAAGATGTGTCATGATCTTGGCCATGTTTTGATCTATCTCATTATCTTTTTCCATCTGCTCCTTGGATAGCTTGAATGTGAGAGGGGATACTTGGTCTACACGAGTGTACCATGCCTTATTGATGGTCATCATGCCATCTAAGAGTTGGGCTGCTACTGCATACGGTTGCTGCATCAGGCCTCGAGGTGAAAGTTGATCAACGACACCTTCGTTTATCGAATCCAGGCTTTGGTAAAAGTACTGTAGCAAGACATTGTTAGGCAGACCATGAGTCGGCCATTGTAGCACCAACTTTTTAAATCACAGCCAAGTCTCATGATTTGGCTCGCCCTCCAAACGCTTAAATATTTGGATACTATCCCGAAGAGTCATCATCTTCGAAGGATAGAAAAATTGCACATTAAATGCGGTTACAAATTCTTCCTAAGAAGTGATGGATTTGCGAGGCAACTCTGACAACCACTTGCACACCTCTCCCATCAACGAGAAAGGGAATAGCCTTAATCGAACTGACTCCTGAGAGATGTTTTTGAAAGAGAATGGTCCACACACATCCATGAAGTTTTGAAGATGTTCATGAGAATCCTCATAAGGTAAACCATTGAAAAATCCCTTTAGTTGCAAGAGTTGCAACATAGTGCTCGTTATGTAGAACACTGTATTTCTCTCAGCTGGGGGTAAACGGATGGCCCCAATACCTCCCATGAGATGGGGGTCATTAATGTTGGGCGCTTGGACATCGTTGAGATTTCTGAAGTCGTCTGGGTGGCCCAAATGGCTGCCGTCGCTACCATTAATACTAATGCTTTCTGTTTTCAACACAAACTATAGAAACAAAACTGAAAATTAAGTAAGTGAACTACAACTAAGAAGAACAAAATTTTTATTAATCTAAGACTTCTCAAATAACACCACTCCCCGACAGTGATGCCATTTTGATGTTTGCGTACTCAAGACACTACTTCCAATGCATGTGTGTACGATCGTACAATAGTAAAGTAACCCAACCAAGGGTTGGGGTCCAGTCCCAAGGGGGAGGGCTTGAGAATTAATAGAAAAATAAAATTAAGTTCTAATTAGTCATAGCTAAAAACATTGTCGAAAACAAACATAGTAAATCTAAGGGGTGACACAAAAGTGTCAATTAACAATGGGGGTTTGTTACAAGTAAAAAAAAATCAGTGAAAATATAAGGAGTATTAATCAAGAAGAGGGGATTCTTAGGATGTGATAGGAATACGGGATAAACTAAACTATTGGGTACATGCTTTTGATAATAAATCCATTATATATTTGTGACTAGGCTAGACTACAGTGGGGACAAATTCTCTCTCGAGCAACTTACCCCGAATCAACTCAATTTCTCTCAAACACCGAATTGCCGCATGAAGAATAGCCTCTGCCTTAGACCACTCACACTCTTGAGTTGAGTGTGTGGGAGAAGGACTACTGTTCACTCTCTCGAGCAGAACCTCATGTCGACCCAATCCCATCGGCCATCAATTTAGTAGTCTTAGTTTTACGACCTCTCTCTCGAGCAAGCCGACAACACAGAGGTGAAATCGTATTTGCAACTGCAATTTCATTAAGTTCCACCACAACTACTAAATGAAATCACATTTACACAACAAATAAACCCTCAACCAGCAAGACCCAACAGATAATCTAACCCATATTCACAAAATCACACCCCAAGAATTGAGGTTTTAGATAGACATTTAAAAGAGATAAAAAGTTATACCAATTTCAGTTTCCATCAATGGGTATGCAAGCTTAAGTCTTAAAACAACTCAAGAGTGAAGAATCCATAAGACCCAACTCCAAAATCTTAGATTTGAAACCCTTTGATTATTCAAGTTCTTCAAAAACCCTCTCCAAACAGTAGAACTCAAAAATATATGTTGAATATTCTATACTAAAAATTTGATGCTAAGCTACAACTCTCAACGAGTATTTATAGTTTTCAAAAATATGTGTTGCAACGGATCATTCGGTGTCGTTAGTCGAGATCATGTCACGACCCAAGCAAAGGGCCTAGACGAGACCGACGAATGGGGAACCCGAAGGAACCACAAACAAGCCTCATAGCATATCATTACACATCCTTGGTCGCGGAAGCAATTAAAATGGCATAAGCGATAAGCATAATCAAGGAGAGGTCGGGACTAAGGGAACAAGAGAAAAAGAGAATGATACATAAATACCATAGATGAGTGAAGCTCAATCATAATACACAACTTGTCTAACACCACCTCTAAACATGGTTACTTAGCGGGGGCCAAGACAAACTACCGGGCTCACCCTCATAGTCAACACATAACTAAAAAGGAAAGGTCTTATACATAGCAAGAGATCATAAGCAA
>JAJOON010040372.1:0-20975 GCA_029582645.1 Solanum megistacrolobum
TATATATATATATATATATATATATATATATATATATATATATATATATTACGCAATTAGTCATTATAGCTATAGTTTGCTATAATTATCACTCACAACTAACATTAACCTTTAATTACATGGGCTGACTTTGAGTTTGTATAATTAATCACGTTTGGATAATTCACTACATTTGTAAAATTCACAACTAACAATTCTTCGTTTAATTTGTATTTGTATATGATGGTTTGTATTTATATATGCGATGATTTCCTTTGATTTTTCAATTTTATTACCATATACATTCAATCTTTTTGTGTATAACTTTTTAAAGTTTGTATAAACGTGTAGTTTTCGGATCTTATATAATATAATTTGTATAATTGTTTAAAGTTCATATGTTTATGTTTGAGAAAAATGTCTGAAATATATCCGAACTTTGACCGAAATTGTTGTAATGATACCAAACTTTGGAAATGACCTTTTACCCCCTGCACTATTTAATTGTGTATTTTAAAGGTATATATGTGTCCATGTGGACATCATAAATATTGCATAATTATAAATAGTAACGTGTCCACATGGGCACATATATACCTTTAAACTACACTATTAAATAGTGCAGGGTGTAAAAGGTCCTCCATAAAGTTTGGTATCGTAACAGTAATTTCGGTCAAAGTTGGAGTATTTTACAGATCCTTTTCCCTTTATGTTTGTATCAATTCGTTATTTCGGGTTTTTATCATATTTGTATAATTTCAGACTTTATATTACTCAATTATACAAAAACAGGCGAATTATACAAACGTACTCGCGGAATTTACAAACAAGATGCGAATTATTGCCCTCTTTCGCTCGCCTCTCTCCTCCATCTCCCAATGTCGATCGCTAGATGTACAAATACATATGTATACCAGTTACATATATATAATTATCTATACGATATACATATACAATTCACTCCTCTCCCACTCTCTGCTCTCTCTCTCTCACTTCTCTCCTCCCTCTCCCAATCTCGCTCGCCACTCTCTTCCCTATAACATGTAACTACGAATTGTATTTAGCAAACTATAGATATGAAACATAATTAAGCTATTTTTGAGTGACTATATCCGAAGTTCCCAATAAAGTATAAACTATAAACTATAAACTATAAAGTGTCTTTTTTTTTTTTTTATACCTATAAAGTGTCTTTTCAAATAGGCCTATGAACAGTTCTTTCCCTTATATGGTTCTCAATTTGAAACGAGTTATCGATTTTATCTAAATGTAATGTAAATTTGAGTAAGAGAGCCATGGGCCCACGTTAAAAAACAAAACCGGTAAACCCAAATTAGTGAATTTCGTCGACGGCTCCCCCTTTTCGCTGGGTATTCTCTGTATCTCAAAGTTCCGATTCCCTCTTCTGTCAATTCCACTCGCCACTTACCATTCAGGACCCGAACGTAATGTACGGAGGTTCCGGGAAGCTAGGCCGTGGCGGCGGAGGCGCCGGCCGTGGTGGCGGCGTCGGGAAGCGCAACATCCAGTCACCGTTCCAACCACCGCCTTTCCACAGGGCATCTCCTTCGCCTGCCGGCCGGCTTCCAGTTGGTAGCGGAGCTGCTGCACCGCGCAACCGCAATATGACCCCCGGTCCTACCTCCTCTGCTCCCTCTAATGGAGTCGAGGAGACTTTTAGCCTCGTTACTGGAAATCGTTTGAATTATGCCATGATTATTCGGCTGGCGCCAGACCTAGTGGAGGAGATCAAGCGACTGGAAACTGAGGGCGGTGCAGCCAGGATCAAGTTTGATGCCAATGCTAATTCCGATGGAAATGTGAGTTTTTTGTTTGCTTTTATTTTGCATTTGAGTCTGATATCTAGGTAAAGAGCTTGAATTGGACTTCAACCTCATATCTGCTGCTGCACGGAGAGATTTTAGATTCAGAGGGCTGTAACAACAATGAAAAGAAATAAATAACTTGTTTTACAGATCTGTGTGCGCTTAGCTGGATACCACTTCTAATGCAAGGGAGAACATGGGAGATTGCAAACAAACATTTGTTTATTTTCGGCTTAAACTTTGCCATGGGAATGGAAGAAAGAAAGTTGTCCTTATCTTCTCCTCCTCCTCCCGACATGAAGGGATCAAGTGGCTAATCTCTTTTGTTTGGGCCAGTAGCTAAAGGAAAGTCCTCGCTTCGTAACGCCCTTAATGCTAGGTTTTGAAAAAGACTTTTCATGTCATTCCCATTTAGGTCAGATTCGGGTCCCTCGGTTGTTTTCTTTTCCTTCCGCACCTTTACCTCTAAATGAGAAAGATGATGGCTTCTATGTCCAAGTTAAGTTATTGCTTCTTAGGTCTCCTTGACATGAAAATGGAACACAAACATTATACTGCAGGTGTGCAGCAAAAAAACTTTTAGCATTTTAAACCTCTAGCAACTGCTGCAAGTTAATATCTATGTCTATCTGCAAGCATAAGGCTTGTAGATTACCTACTTATCCGAACAATAAGACTTCAAAGCAGGGGCAGAGCGGTCAATTGGACCCGTCATCGAAAAATTATAATGTGTTAAAAGGATAAAATATATTTTTTGGTTATATATAAACATTAAATCCCCTTTTACAAAAAGGAAAATTCCCGTGTAGTAGTAAAAGGGATTCTAAAGTTGCTTTACATTACAAGTTTAAATCCCAACTATGAGATCCTATTATTTTTTATTTTATTTTATTGATGACAAGGGAAACTCGCCACCGCTACCCTTTGTGTGCACACAAGGTAAAACCCCCGCTCCTATGCAATAGCTCGCAAACCACGTAGGAGAGGTAACCCGCACCACGTTCGACCCAGAAGGCAAACCCCTTGCTTTTTGTTGGCAAGGGGTTTCGAACTTGAGACCTCCAACATGAAAGTCCCAAGCTCAAATCACTGGGCCACCCTGAAGGGTACTATGAGATCCTATTATTTTCTTGAACTTATATCGATTCCTGGCTTTGCCGCCGCTGTAGTTCGTAGTTTGCCTTTTGTTTGAAAGCTATGCATCCTTACCTCATTTATGTGCTGTCTTTATTAGATTTCCTATGTAACAGAATAGGAAAATAAAGAAACAGAATAACCAAGTTTGGACAATATAATTAAAAGCCTTTGAAACGGGAAATGTGCTTCTTTAGGGGTCCATATCAAAGTACTTACAACATTATGCTTCCAGTGTTTTCTGATCTATACTTCTAATTTGTCATCATGTATTTGTTCGTCTAAAATGAATAGACTGGGAGTATATTTTAGTGATTATCTTTCCTAGATTTTATACTACAGCACCATAATTTTATACCATAAGTCCATAACTTGCATCTGAAATGTCACCGGTCGAGCTTCTTTTCTTTCCTCAGAGTTGGGATCTCGCTAACCTCCCTTCTGTGAAACTCACTTTGTTGGAAGGAGATGAGCCCGTGCAAGCATCAGAACATGCATTCTGGCGATCTACAGAGTCCTTATGGCTTGCTCCTGAAAAGAATAATCAAGCAACCTTCTTTAGAACAGACATTCCATTCTTTGCTTTCCCGGAGCGTCACTTATCCTTGTTCCTTCTCTAACATAAACTTTAGTATCAAACTTGCTCTGTCATCTTTAGTTATGCTCCTCATCGAGTTTCATGTATGAGTGCCTCATTAAGAACTTTTGACATCCATTGACTTGATTTTAAACTTATGCTGGACATTACTGTTATTATGGTTAAGTATAATTGGATGTGATTTGGACAACTTGTATCAGGTCATTAATGTTGGTAGAAAAGACTTCAGATTCACATGTTCGCGTGAACCGGGAGATCTATGTGATATTTATGAAGAACGTCAAAGTGGTGAAGATGGAAATGGTTTGCTTGTCGAGTCAGGTGGTGCTTGGCGAAAATTGAACGTGCAACGTGTTCTGGATGAATCATTTACAAACCATGTTAAAATGCGGTCAGAAGAAGCTGAGAAGAAGCTTAAATCACGAAAGTATGTTTATTGCGCAACTCTTTTTTTTTTTGGATAAGGATTTACTAACTCTAGATGACATATGCAAATGGTTGATTATTATAGCTAGATATATTATTTTTTTCCACATTATTGTGCTCATTTTGTTGATGTTCAGATATATAAAGTTGAGTGCTTTTTACTTTTTTGGGAGGGGAAAGGGGAAGAAAAGGGCTTAATATTAAGGCTTTTCAGATCCTTTGGAAAAGTTCCATACCCCCTCCGTTTCAATACGTTTGACCTACTTTCCTTTTTTGTCTTTTCAAAAAGAATGACCATTTCCTTTTTTAGCAATTCCTTAATTTCAACTTCCCACATGACTTGTTTAAGACTACAGGATTAAAGGACATTTTGGTACATTTGACATATCTTTAATTTTAGACCACAAGATTCAATTCTTCTTTACTTTCTTAAACTCCGCGCTAAGTCAAAATAGACCAAACAAATTGAAACAGAGAGATTACTAGTTAAATAAGGAAAGATTCTACCGTTGCTTACATCTTACTGGTAGTTGTATTCTGTTCTTCATGTATAGTAATATTATTGCATTTCTAAAACAGAGCCATTGTTTTGGACCATGCCAATCCATCTATGAAGGGTCAGACGAGGGTAATAGCTGCGGCTGAAGGTATGCATCATCTTGAACATTGAAATTAAGCATTTGATAATCACTTTTCTAATTTACCTTGGCTAAGGTTTGGTAGATTACTCTTAAGTTTTACTTAGGAGTCGATCATTTTCTTGTACATTTATGGAATGAACTTTTTACCTTCTCAAAAGCCAAAAAAAAGGCCTTGTAGATTGTTCTTAGTTGATAATTTTTTCTGCAAATTGGATGAAGTATAAACCTGAGGTAGAAATGCTTCTGGTATCTATTTGAGGATAAAGCTACAGTGCAAAAGTCTCAGAGGATTTGATGGGTGTGCATTTGTATAGGAGAGAGGAAGGCTTCTGGTATCCCATTTTATATTTTTATTTACAAGCGGAAGAGGAAAAATTGAGGGGACGAGAAGATAGTTTTGATGGTGTTCTATCATGAAGGGTCTGATAATCATTATGTATTTTTTAGCTTACATGGAATGAAAGAAGAAGGAGATCGTTCCATAGTCGTGGAAGAGATATTAGTATAATAAGGATATCTTTTTCTTTTCTCGTGCTTTTTATGGTGCAGGGAAAGAATTCTTGTGGGACCTTTGGTTAGATGATTGGGATAACTTGTTTGAGAACTGTTGTTGAGTTCGCTTTATACATATTTTTCACACCAACTTTGTATAATCAATGAATTAAATGTGAGTAAGGAAAGAAATATGAGGTCCTAATAGTGGCATATTGGCAGTCATTCTTGGTGTGGTAGAAGTGCTCATGCTACTTGTTGTGGCTATAACATTAAACTTGTCTTTGATGTTTGCGTTTAGTTTTGCATGGATTCAGATATCATTGTTGTGTGGTAGAATCAATTGTAGTACCTTACGAAACAGCAGCTTGAACGGAATAGTTAATCACAACAGTGAAACAGTGGCTGATAAGAAGAAACAATGTTAGTACCGTATGAAAACAGCAGCTTAAACACTATGGTCAAGCAGATGATGTTTATGCTTGTCTTCTGGAGAGTCTGTTATTTTTTTTGATAATGGTAACAATATATTTATCAGCACAGATTGTGCTGGAAGTCAGACTTACAAAAGATCTAGTGAATCCTAAAGATTATCTACTTACAATGATTCCAAAAACTCTATATTGACTCAGTTATACAAAAAATTCATTACACCAGAAATGCAGAGACAAAATGAGAGCGTCTTTTGTTTATTGAACAGATACTGTGGAGAACATCAGTTCTCTAGATGGATGATCTATAATGGCTGTGTATGTTTAATTTCTGATATTGCAGTTTAATGTTAATTTAACTCTTTGTCTCTTTCAGCTAATTCACGGAAGATGAATTTCAAGCAAAAGAAAGAGCCTCCTTTGAAAAAACGGAAGGCAGAGCCACCTCCAGGTAATTTCGGAGCTGAAGTGTAGAGGTTTCTTATGTTTTCTGCTCGCAGTCCAGTCGGTATATTTCATGTCCAGGTGTTTGAAAGAGAGGACTTCTTGAATATAATTTCATTGTTTTGGGGGTGTTACGGTTCCTATCTTTTCATTGAACTTTATGAATTGCAGGGGGATCTTACGGATCTGCCTACAAAGCTGGCTCGTCTGCAACAACAAATTCAAAAGGAAAGCCTTCTGCTTCTCCTTTATCATCTCCACCTGAACCATCTGGTGCTCCAGCATCTCCATTTGGCAATGTCAATCTCTTGAAGGGCCAAATTGTTGTGGACGATATGATACCCACTCAAACAATAATTAAAGCTACTAGCTCTGACAAAGAAATTCCTGGCAAGGCGATCACAAGTTCTGTACAAGATAAAGTAGGACGTAAAAGTCATACAGGCACAACGTCTACTGATCTGCGTAGCATGTTGATTTCTCTACTTATGGAGAACCAGTCCAAGGGGATTAGTCTTAAGGTAAGCATGTGAACTGAATTGGACCTTTTGTTAATTTAGCTGGCTATCTGGGTAGGAGGTGGAGTGTAAGTTTAGAACAAAGAGATTCTTTTCCCTTTGGCTTATTGCTCTTTTTTTGACATGGAGTACTTGGTAAATTCTTAAGTATATCTCTATACTGCATCAGCTTCTTATTTCTTGCCCTTGAAATATCTTCTGGGTTCTTAGGCACTGGAAAAAGCTGTTGGAGACACGCTCCCGAACTCAGCCAAACAAATTGAGCCCATTATAAAAAAGGTAAATGGTACATGCTTTGCTGTAATTCTGCTGAAAAAAGCTAAGAGAAGTGAAGGCATGTCCGTGATACTATAGTTATAATGTTTTACACATTAACTTGTGGTGGCAGATTGCTATATACCAAGCTCCAGGAAGATACTTCTTGAAACCGGAAGTGGATATAGAAAGTTTCCCGAAACTTGCCCCTGAAAGTGGAAGGTACAAGTTTCTTCAGGCTGTTTGTTATTTTGTTTTTTGTCTCTTCAATTTGAATCCAACTAGTATCTGTCAGAGACAAAGCTGATCTACATTTAGCACACATAGTCAAATTGAAGTCTCCATAAGTATACCTGTAGGAGCAAGGGACTTTCGACCAGAGAAAAGCATAGAAGATGTTTGTGAAATGATGCTAAACAAAGTGAAATGATACTATTAAACAAAAAGACCACACAACATTTTCCCTCCATTTTGAGCTAAAACAATCAAGGAGCAAGCAAATACATGTTTTTAATGTTACAAAGGTTAACATGTACTTCTGAATTCACCCTTCTATTGATTTCCAATTTAAATGGTATGATGCTAACACACAGAGATCATATCTATATCATACAGTCCCCTGAAATGTCTCTAGTTATGAGATGTTGCAAGATGAAATCAGATGTTTTCTTTCTATGACCCATGGTGCTGTTTGTTAAGAGAGAACCTGCAATCTCTCTAGTTAAAGTACACAAAAACTGGAACAGTTTTCTGCTTATCTTTCCATTGAATTCAACTAACTTTAAATACACCACTGGTGGATTAACTGCCCACCTAATAACAAGGAAATAACTTCTGACTACTATTGAAATGGGAAAGTGAAGGAATAACCTTATTACTGCTAATAACTGCTACAGTGAAATAGGAAAACATAATTAATAGATAAGCTAAAGTAATCCACTTTCTGATTTCTTTAAATATTTTATGTGTAAACTGTTGGTAAACTAAACTTGTGCTAACATAATTCTAATGTATATCTTCTATGTTGGTGCTGCCGAGTACCATAGTACTAGCTCTACTATGTCCTTGATAGGAGAAACATTTTCTGAAAAGATTTGCGCATTGATTGAAATGCTTGATTCTGTCTTAACTGAAAATTTCCTTTGCGTTGATGTTTGTTTCTCCTAACAGTTCTCCTGAAGATCATTGTCAGCCATCATCTGCCCCTCATAAATTTGACCAACTACCTGCTCCGCAGACGGTCTTAGTTCCAAAAACTGATAGTGGTGAGTTGGAAGAGGGGGCAGTGAGTGATTCTAAACCTCAAGAAGCATGTGATGTCATTGAAAACATTGATATCCTCCATCTTTCACCTGATCGAAGTGAAGGGCAGGCTAATAGCTCTAGCTCTAGCTCTAGTGATAGTGAGAGCAGTGATAGTGGAAGCGATAGTGGAAGTCAGAGTAGAAGCCGAAGTAAAAGCGTGGCCAGTGGGAGTAGCAGTGACAGTGAAAGTGATGCTTCTTCTAATAGTAAGGAGGCATCTGATGAGGATGTCGATATCATGAGTGATGATGACAAAGAGACAAATCATAAACTGCAAGCTTCTGAACAGCTTCAATGTGGAACTTTGGACTTTGAGCCAGGTCAATTTGAGGTGGGTGAGATTGAAGATCTTAATGTTGTTGATATTGTGGATATTGAGAAGGACTTGCCTGACGGTGGCCAAGTAGCTGAAATGGATGTTATTCCTGACTTAGGTCCTATGAGAGATGATGAAAAACCTGTTCAAGAGATCAGACCTTTTTCAGCTGATTGGCATGCACATAAACAACGTGAGGTCCAAATGGGCAAGCTTCCTCGTGAAGCAGAAAATGTTAGTTACCAAAACCATTCTAGTGAAATTGAAAGCATTAACAAGGATAGCTTCAAGCGTGAGCTGTCTAATAGCGTCCAAAAATCTCAAAAAAGTAAAACTAAAAGAGTGCGTGATGAAAAACACTCAGTTGATAAAGGTGACAAGCATAAGAGAGTAACAACTCAAAATCCTATTCAGCAACAAAGTTCTGGGGGTAGGAACTCTACTTTTGTGGAGAGTTCACACTTATCTCCTGATAAGGATGACAGAACTTCCAGAGATGCTGCTGGGGATTTTGGTTCACAAAAAAGTTACAATCAGGCCATGTCTCGAAAGTCTGCTTCTGAATTTTTGCAGCCAGACCGGAGATCTGTTGATTTCTCTGCAAGGGGCAAAACTCCCACTGGTTCTGAGAGGCCAATTAAACAAGGTGAAAGCTCAGGGCATACTGCTAAGTACACTGAAAGAAGCCTTCAAATGAATGAAGGGTTCCCCTTACAGAGAGACAAGGTTAGTAAAGATTCACAAGATGAATACGGCATTGTTAGTGATAAAAGGGAAAGAAAAAATCCGAAAGATGGTGTTGGGGACCAGCATAGAACATCAGTTGATTCAAACCTCAATAAGTATGATAGCCCACTGCCAGGAAATTCTCCAAAGGATAATATGGGTAATACGGGGAAATCTTCTTTCATTAATGGGCGTGGGCACATGCTTCAAAGAGAGCTCTCAGACTTGGAGTTGGGAGAACTTCGGGAGCCTCCAACACAGGAAACAGCTGGTTTGAAAAAGCAGGTTGAGAGGAAAAGTTCATTTAAAGGAGAGAATAGACCATCAAGTTCAGATTATTGGAATTTTGAGTCAAGTAAAGGAAGAACTGTTGATAAGACTGTAGCAGACTTAAGAAGATCATCTCCTCTCCAGTTGAGCTCTGTGCATTCTGGCACTCCGGATGGCTTATCTAAGAGGACCCCTGAATGGCACGCTGAAGATTTTTCAAGATCTCACCAAAAGGTTGCACAACCTCAGCCTCAACAGCACCGTCCTAGAATTAATCAGAACGATATTGGGTCCCAATATAATCAACCAGTGGACGTGCATAGTAGTAGGCAAATTGAAGAAGAAGGGAGCTTAGGGACTGGTCAGGAGGTCCATGCAGACAACCGCAGAAAATCGTCTGTTGGTACACGAGAACAACATGATCTAAAACAGAGTGTACTTCCTCCATCGGTCAAGCAGAACAAAGGGCAAAAGTCCAGTTTGGCTGCTGAGATCAATCATAGGCATAAGGATGCTTCTTTGCTGGGGAGCTGTGAAGGTCAAGGGATGCAAGAGTGTTCTCCTGATGAGATGAGTTCGTACTCCAAGTATGAAAAGGAGGAACCAGAACTGAAGGGACCAATAGAGAATTTTGCCCAGTAAGTTTTCTAACATTTACTTCTCTGGTGGAGTAAACATTTTGGGGCTTGTTGAAACATACAGGCATACTCCTTGCATTTAAATTAATACATAAAACAGGGGTACACAAATGTAGTGTTCTAGTGTCAAATGCATTGGATACTTCAAGTGGTGTTCATTGTTGAAAACTTGTTTTTGGAACCTTCGCTGAAAAAAGAGAGAGTACACACATCTAGGGTTCAAGTAGTAAATGCATTTGTTACTATTAATACAAAGTTACCCTTTTACTGATAAAGAAAGAGTAGTAAATACATTGGATACTTCAGAATTCAGATCATCTTCATTTATTTTGAGGTGTTTGTTCTTTAAACCATCACTTTAAAAATGTAGATCATGTTGTGTTGATGTAATTAATGCTTTGCGTACTTCACTTCACGATCATCTTTTTTTGCTAAAGACCTTTATTCTTGATGTTACTCATGTCAGGTTCTCCTTGTTTCAGGTATGAAGAGTATGTGCAGGAGTATCGGGAAAAGTATGATAGTTATTGCTCGATAAACAAAATATTGGAGTCCTACAGGTTTGTTGCAAGAACAGAAAAATATGCTGATTTCTCAAAGTTCCATGGAGATTATTTCTTCTAGACTTGTTTAACAAACACTCTTTCAAACAGTTTTTTTTCAGTTTTAGTTTTTCTAATAAAGATTGGGATCAATTATTTAGGAATGAGTTCATTAAACTCGGGAAGGAGCTTGATGTTTCTAAAGGAAGAGACACAAAAAGATTCTATGACATGTTGGGACAGTTAAAAGATTCTTATCACAAATGTGGACCAGTAAGTTTCCTCTCAATATGTGTTTGTAATCATGGATAAGAAGTTGGAAACTGTACTCCAACAATTTCCTATGTGGGTTGTCTATTATGTCTCTTAATGTGAAACCTGCTCTAGTGCACTTGTTCAAAAGTCCTCCCCTGCATTTTTCTCAATGCTTTTGGATGCAAGTGTTAAGTGCCTTTTCTGCAAGCTATTTCTGGATAACAGAGCCTAGTGGTCGGAATAGTTTCAATGCACTCTGGAGACACATTTTTTTATGTAGTCCCATTTATTTGGATAACCCTTTACTCTTTCATTTAACTCCTTTAGCTGGTTTGTCAGATGTATCTGTCCACTTCCCCATGTGCCTTAGGTGATCTATTGATATTGTATTTTCTTTGGGATCTCTGACTCATTGAATTACGATTTAAAAACTGCAGAGACATGTAAGATTGAAGAAAATATTTATTGTGCTTCATGAGGAATTGAAGGTACTTATCGGACCATCACTTTTGAACCTTATTGCTTCACTTCCCCAAGTTCTTCTTTCTTTCTTGTCCTAGTTTTCTTCTTTTCCTGTACAATTTCTGAATGCTTCAACTTGTTGCGCAGTATTTGAAGCAGATGATCAAAGACTTTGCTGTTTCATATGCCAGAGACCGGTAACCAGAAAGATTGACTTCTAAGTTCTAGCTCTTCTTTCCTCTGTTGGGGAACCAGAGTGCTCAGGAATTGTAGTTTACTGGAGAAGCCAGCAGAAAATGCTCTGTCCGATTTATAGATGAAATAATGATGGTGACCACAAGAATTGACAGAAGACGTTAAGTTATAGTGGGAGCAACACAAACAGGGTGAAGGTGGTTACTAGAAGATTTGGAGTCACAGTTTCCTGGGAGTAAATAGACTTGTAGAGTGCCTATTTTTGGTTTCCTTTTTTCCATTCTTTAGATGGGATTGTTGCCCAGTACATTTTTGTGTAAATTTTTTTCGAAGTGTTGACTTGTTATTGTAAAATCGCCCCAAGGGCAAGTTTTCCATAGTTTTGTCTTCATAGTGATGTTCATGAACCTTTACCAAATTTTGATACAAAATGTCGTGCATTAGTGTAGGTGCAAGTTTTGGTTTCATAAAAGCTTTGTTCTCCATGTGTAGTTACAATGAAAACTGAAGGTATTTATCTTATGATTCTAATTATGTACATGTTTTACCAAGCATATTGGACATGCTTTACAATTTTAACGAACACTTCCAAAATATTCCGTCTTGCTTTTCATATTACAAGAAAAGAAAAACTGTAGAATATTATGTTTCGAATACCATTGAACTTAACAAGAATAGATGCATATGTCTTCTTTCTTTTTTTTCTTTGTCTAAATGCACATCTATCTCGCCAAGGGAAAAATCCTATCTAGGTGTTCAAAGAAAGCCAATAAATGGATTTAATTTGGTTTTAATTTTAAAGTCAAAACAAACGAACTGACTTTGTAAGTATACTTTTTAAAGAAATGCTTTACATTTAAAAGTACTTGTTATAATGCAATTTGTAGTATTTCTTAACATATTATTTCATACTAAGCTTACAATATTGAACATACGACAAGCATGTTGTATAATTATAGCCCCTATACTCAAATAAATTTCAAATAAAACTATGTTTATTTATATTATCTCTTGTATTCACATAACTTAGTGTATGGATTGTCATTATCGTAACACAAAATTTTAATGAAATCAGTACTGTTTAACTAAATAAATCAAATAAGAGGCTAGAATATTCAAAAAAAGGATGGGAAACTAAAAATCTAGATGGATCATTTCGAGAATGAGCGATCCAGTAGGTTTATATATAGCCCATTTCCCCTTACGGCCCAATCAATTTTTCATCAGTAATGTTTCGGGTCTTACCGATGAAAATGGCCGAATGAAGATTTTGTGCGAGGGTTTTAGGAGTTGAAAGGAGATTTTACAGTCGCCAGAGAAGAAACAGTAAAGTAAAAATGGGGAGGAGAATATTGAACGACGCATTGAGGACTATTGTGAATGCAGAAAAGAGAGGATTTGCTTCTGCTGAGCTAAAACCTGTCTCCGATGTTATTGCTAATTTCCTCCAAATCATGAAGTATCGAGGTAATTATTAACGGTTCTCCTAGTTTTTGAGCTCTAAAATCTTCAATAAATTTTGGCTTAGATTTTGTTTTGGTATAGAATTTTGAATCGAAATGTATCTGCTGAAATCTATAGGCCAATGGTAAATCTGGAATTCGTATGTTTAGACTAGTCTGCTTTTGAATGTTCACTGTAAATAAGAGGTTGAATATGTATTTTATTGTGTTATTGATCATTCTACGAGCTGTCATTGTATTGCCCTTCAAATCTCCTATTTAAGATCCTTCCTCCAATATGAGAGATTTAATCGAATAAGCCTATAAAAATCATAGAATATGTTGGGCTGCTTACATTGTAACTACATTCTCAGGTTATATTAAAGACTTTCAAGTACACGATCCTCATAGAGTTGGTAAGATATCTGTTGAATTGCTTGGAAGGATCAATGATTGTCGAGCTCTCACCTATAGACAGGATATCAAGGCGGCAACTCTTGAGGATTATAAAACGCGCACCCTTCCTACACGTCAGGTTTGACTCTTTTTTTTCTCCATGCTGCCTAACTCTCATCAATAATAAGAAAGCCATCAAACATGACCTGCATCATTGTTCATTGAGTTTTGAATTTTGCATCATATAATGTAATTCCTGTTTCATGTCTTCTCTGTTTGAATTTAAATGTGCAAATGGTAATCTGTTCACCCCTGCATTTGAATGTGTTCGGTCTTGGAATCCTCCCCCTCTAAGTATTTTAACGTTGTCCTGCATTTCTTTTTGGTTTCATTAGACTTACATGTCTTTTTCCCTAATCACAGATGATGATTTTTGCTCTATAATTTCTCATGTTTCAAATTCATCCTGTTGGGATTTTTTGTTCTTATATTTTTGTGAAGTAATTGATCATTGGAAAATTGTAAAGTTGCGTCATAATTGCTGTAATAATTGAGAATTATAAGATATGCACACTACCAACACGTCAGGTTCGTGTCATCTCCCTGAGTAGGACTTTGTTTTCTACATGCTAATGAGCTCTTACCAGTTACAAAAAAAGCCATCAAACATGAGCTACATCATTATTCATCAAATTTTGAGTTGGGCCATTCTAGGCTTTGCTTCATATAAAGTACTTCATATTTAGTAAATCTTATTTCTTATCTTCTCTCTGTTCTCTGTTTGATTTGCATTGTTCACTAAATGCTAATCTGCTCCGCTCTGCTTTTAGTTTATCCTCTGTTTGACTATGTTAAGGTCTTGGATCATAGTCCTAATTTCCTTTATGTTTAACATGACTTGCATTTCTTTTCCCCTAACGACTTTATCAGAAGAATCAGTTTGCTCTATAATTTCTCGCGTTCATATTTATCCAATTGCATTTTGATGTTCTTAAATTTTTGAAAAATACATGTACCACGGGAGCATAATGGTAACTTTTTCCTAGCAGAGTAGATTTTTTTCTAGGTGAGAATGTTTCTTGCTATTACTAGAGGTGTTTTAAGGTAGTGTACCTATTGTACATTGAGAATGGAGAAGATCATAGCCCCCAAAGCCCAACACTAATCTACAATGTCAAAAAGATGATCCACAACCTCCACTAAGCATAAAATTGGTGTGGGACTTCGCAGAAAGCTCCTTGAGGGGGGGATCCTTTCAGTATCATTTTATCTTCCTCTCCAATTCCAAAGTTTTAAAGTTTGTAATCTTTCTACCTCATCAATTTCCCATCTTAAACACTTCTTCTGGAGTACACCTCCCATGATGGCTGTCCGGCCTGGACAAGAGGATATTCATCTTGAGTTGCAACAGTAGCGTCCCTAACTAGCAAGTACTGCACTGACAGCTTACCATGTTCGCTTTAAATATTTTACGTATGTGGATATATATCATAGACAATGAATTCTTATCTTGATCATATTTTAAGTGCAAACAGAGAAGGCTGCCGAATGTGTTATTTACCATCTTTAGGTACTCATAGGTTCTTGCTCCCTGATTCTGACTTTTTACATGAAATGTTTGCGTACTGTAAATGGAAATGTAATGCTTCCATATGTCCATGAAAGCTTACCTGTTGCGAGGGGCTGGGTATTAGTTGTCATACTAATATGGCTGATTCTCATTACCTGAAGGAAGTTTGGTACTTTGCTGTTACAGGTAGACATAAAATACATATTTAACAAATTTTAATTATAGGAAGGGAACACAACTTTGCAGTTTCACTGGGTAATAAAATACATATAAAATATCTTGTGAATGAGATAGTTCTCCATAAATGTGAACTTGTGAGATATGGCAAAGAGTCTTTCCCGCTTACCTTCCTAGATCTGTCAAATGTCAATAATGTACTAAAAATATTTGCAGTCAAACTGTGGTTGTGTTGCACAACCTGTTTTATCATGAAGCTCTTTTGCATATTGTATCTTGAGGTGGGTCTGTGCCAGTTTATACTCCCTGCTGCACTTAGGTGGGTCTGTGCCAGTTTATACTCCCTGCTGCACTTACTGTCGACCAAATTTTTGCAACCAATAGATCAACAACTTCCTCTTCCGCATTTATTTTCACTTGTTCTTTTCCAGTTTCTGAATATATTGTCCTCTGCATTTTCAAAACCTGCTCCTACTGTATATTTATCCATTTACCATACCCATTCATTATTTTTGCTCTTTCTTTTGAGTTCCTGCTCTACCAAGACACATCCAAAGTTGTCATTTGTCTCCACTTTCACACCAACCTCCTTGCTTTTTTTTCCGTCCGAAATAATTATTCTCATCCATCTTTCTGTTTCCAGACACCAACCTTTATATCATTTTCTGTCCAAAAAGAACCATTTTGAGCCATCTTTCTATCTGGGACAATGAAGCAGAAGGAAGCATCTTTGACCAGAAAATGCCATCGTGTAGACATGCTACCTGAGTTTATACCACCATTGTCCAAGAGTATTATACCCATAAGGAGTCCTCAAGTTACAATAGTTTACTACTATTAAACATCTTTGATTTTCAGTCTTTCTTCTTTATCTTCCTTCCATTCTTTTTGTCTGTTAACATAATTTTTTCCAAAGTTCCATTTAGATTTATTTTTCTGTCTAAAACACAATTTTATGTGAAGATAATGAAAGCATACGCTTGGAGAAGTCATCCATTGCTGCAGTTAAATGTGTTATTGACCTTTGAACCTTGTTAGACACATGTTTACCTGTTGATACCTGTTACCTTAAATGCTTTTATGTGGAATCTTGCTTTAGACCTTTGCATGAAAACCTTTAATGATCATTTGCTTTAACATCCAACTATCCAAGTCAGGTCTTTTCACTACCTTTTCTTACTTATGACCACTAATTTTTTTTTTTAAAATTCCTATAGAAGGTATTGATCTATTCCTCTTCTTGCAGTGGGGATATGTTGTAATTACAACACCAAACGGAGTTTTGGATCACGAAGAAGCTCAGCGGCAAAATGTGGGTGGACAAGTTCTTGGCTACTTTTATTGAACAAGTTTCAGACGTGGTATGGTTGAAAGTTGGCAAGAGCATTGTTCTGATGTCATCTGTTTACTACATTGTGGCTTGCCACTGACAAGGAAGATTCAAACATACAAGCAGCCTGGGCTTTCCAAAGGCCCTATATGAAAGTGGATAGGGAATAAAAACATGAGATTCCTGTTAAATTTCTCTATTTACTTGTAGCTATACTTCTGAGCTTTATTGGTGTGGAGACTTTCGAGTTAAATTGTTTTTATGCTCAAAATCAATGAGATCATAACAGCCTTTGTCGGGAAAAAAATAAAAAATGTTTAATGCCTGCCAATTTAATTTTAATATGAAGGGGCGTGATTTTCATGTCTGTTGGTGATCAGACAGTTTCTCATGGGTGTAGTTTGTAGGATATTGATGTATAATATGATGAGACGTTGGAGGAAAAATGTTTGTGATCTAAAAACCTGCGAGTGGAGGCCTAAAACTCGATTTACAACAATAACATACCTAGTGTTAACTCCAACCAGCATAGATACTGGCAACTTTGCACCCCAAAGCTTGGACATAATAATTTTGCCTCATAGTTGAGGCCTTATGATTTTATAGCACGCCACACCCTTGGTGCAACAAATAACCACACACTTATGAAAGTTGCAGTGTTTCATCCTTTATTTCTCAAATGAAAATTGATGTATGCAGTAAGTTGCTCAAGGAAAACTTAGCTGACCATTCATAATTGCTCATGCTTTGGTTATTCCTTCATCATCATAGCCACATATGATTGAAGTCATCTAACATGAAATTTTCAACTATTCACACAGACACAAGTGCCGAAACACAATTGTATACATATACTCAAAACCTATTAAAAATTTGGCTTCACACGACAAACTCAAGCTCGTAAAAACTATCAACAAATTAGCTTAGCATAAGGTCATTTCTATTTTTGTTGCTCAACATGAAGTCATTCCAATTTTGTGATTCAAGGATAAAACAACCTAAAGAAGGCTAAGACTCCACCCTATACATATACTCCAGTCTTCCGTGTGTTTGCCTTCTTTCCTGATCAAGTAAAGTAGTTCATATGGCTCTAGAATCCTAATTATATAAAGATTTCTAGAGTTTCACGTCAAGAGCCTCTATGACTCAAAACACACAAGCACATAAATATCATCTCTCTTATCACAAAAGCACATAAAGTGCACACTGACAAGTAGGACATCTAAGCCATTACTAAGCTTTGCTCACCCTACACTGGTGCGGCTTACTGCACCAAAAGTTCCACTGTTTCACTTCTCCGTTTCATACCTGGTGAAATCTACGCAGAATTGAACAATTTTCTGCCTCGACACTTAAAAAACATATTCAGTATTATTACTGAAGCTCAATGAGCATGGAAAACCAGTAGCTTGGAAGATGCTTTCTCCACCAAGACAGCACCTCCAGCAGCAATTATATTATCACTCAAAAGCTATTTTCCTAGATGACACTAGTCACCCATGGGGAACAGATTACAGAATACAGATGATCTTCTCCTCTTTCTCGGACGCATAATCTAACTAGTAAAATTAACAAAAATTGATCTGCAAAGTTGTATAGAAATAGTAAGAACGACCCTGCAAAATCAGCTCTGTTAACCCAAATATTTTTGCACTTATGGACTTGCCCAATGAAAAAATGTGTGTGTGCAATATGTAATCCACTACCCTCTCTCACGGACTTGCACTAATAAGGTGGATGATTATTACACTGCAACATACAACTATCTAATTTGTTATAGTAAGAATAATATGATACAGCCAGCTAACAAGAACTATGAGAGCATATCAAATTGGCGTGTGTAGTTGAACTTAACCAGGAATTTTAGCTGCATACAAACTTGTGAATACAATCAATATCCAACACCCCCCCACCCCCACTCAGATCATCATCATTTTAAAACCTCTTCAATATCAAATTGCAAGTTACGAATGTGAGTTATGCAATATTAATAGATGTTTTCCTAGTTACGAAAACTAAACTTAAACAATGAAAACGAAGCTAAGCATTAACACGTTTGCAGCTTCTTACCAGTAATGATGCTTTCTCTGGCTGAAAAAAAAGTGAAGTCAATCCATTTAACTTCAGTATCAGATATGACATCCAGTTCCACAATACTCATTGTTTTTTCTATTCAAAATCATCACAAAGACGAGCATGGCATGAAGTTAAAGTCCATGAACAGGAGATTTGGGTACCCAATTGTTCACGCACGAAGAAATGCTATAACAAGTTAGAACTGTTTGAAGATTAGCTTGACACAACAAATATCAAGCTTGTATAGAACAAAGCAATCATTCCTATTCCCCTATAGACCTATACCCTCCTCCCCCTCCAATAAGAAGAGTCCCCACATTTACTTTCTTTTAACTGAGCGTGAATCTATTCTAATTTCAATCCTCCGTTCCGTACAGATCAACTATACCAACCGGAGAGCTTCGTCGTGACAGGTAACAACAATGCAATCCGGTCAAAGGTTATGAACAGATATATTAACAAGTCAAAGAACAATACGAACAGATAATGGATACATTACCAACATGCACATTAAATTATAAACACACAATTTGTAAACCATTAAGAAAAGCAAAAGAACTCCACCAACACAAGAGAGTTAAAATGTACATTAAAGACGTTCAGTTTTCAGAATGAAATAGAGAGAACTCCACATACTATGTCACAATATATCAATTGCGCAGCCTCGTTATTAACAGGAAAATCTTTAGTTTCTCAATTACCCACGCGCCTTCAGCTCGGCAAGGCGCCTGGTTAGATCATCCTCGTCGACTTTCTCACTGTCCTTAGTAGGAATAGCATGGCCAGCTGCTTGTGGAAGCCCCACGGAGACCTCGAGGCCGTAGTCATCGGCCACCTGGTGCATGAGACTGTTAACCTGGTCTTCCGGAGTCGACAGCGAGGTACTTCCAGCCATAGAACTCTCCATAAACTCAGCTTGAACTTCCATATTAACAAACTGGCGCTCGAACTGGTCCATCGTCTCGGACATCTTCTGGAGATTACCGGTATTGAGAGAGGACTCGAGTGATTTAACGATATTGCCCATAGACTTGCTGATTGTGCTCATTTTTGCCTGAGTATCGAGTCGAGCCACAACGGCGTCGAGACGCGAGGACAAACGGAGATAATTCATCTGCTCGCTGCGCTTGCGGATTGCGTTCTCGGCGTAAATTCTAGCGCCGTCCATATTCCCTTTCTCGATCGCTTTTTTCACCTTAAGCTTCTCGGATTTTTCGTCTTTCTCACATTTCCGGGCTTGGCGTTGAAGACTCTTCGATGTGAACTTGAGCTCCATGATCTGGTTCATCAATTTCTCTGTGTTCCCCATGGATCTAGATCTGGCGATGGACTCTTTCGAATTTGTGAATTATCAATGCAATTTGGTGATTTTTCACCTTCGAATAATCACTTTCTTCTCTTCTTGGTGTTTTATTAGGGTTTGAAGACAGATATTTTCCTGGAAATTACTTGGATACCGAATTTGTATATGCTACTCGCTTTCCGTGTAATGACTAATCTACGGTCAGAAACAGTTGTAGCGTGTGTTATTTCAATAATAATCGTTAGATCACCGAAACACGCAGTGGTGGGCCCAAGCGATGAGTCGACCGTTGTACAAGTCCTTTACTCTTTTTTTTTCCATGTTGGTATTTCTTTTTAATTTTATATAATTAATTTTAATTTAGTTTCTAAGTGACGTTGGTATGCCTGCTACGTGTTTATTTACGTCCTCCTTCCTATTTTCTTTGTAAATAAAATTTTGTTTATTTTTATTAAAATTAATACATAGCTATAAAAAGTAGTCTTTCGAAAAGAGGGATTGAAAATGTGATCAATTGTTTCCTCATGTTGTAAAAGAGATTAAAATGAGATTATTTGTTTCCGTTCAAATTGCTCGCGAAATTCTCTTTATAGAGTACCTTCAAATCAATATTATGAGCAATTATGAATCGTATATGATCTCGATTGAAGATGATCCTGATTAAATTTTAAATATTCAATTATTTTATTGGTCCTATTCAAAAGAACTTTTAATCATTTCGATTTTGATTAGTCAATCATCTAAGTATGGAGAGTGTGCTCCTCTTCCTTTATTTCTGTTGACATTACAAAGTTCTAAACCTATATATACACATCTAAAATATGAAGATATTACATTAATATTAAAATATCAAAATTTATATATACATCTAAATCTTGACATGTTATATTAAAATTGTGTGCAAAATAACTTAGACCATGTATTTCTTTGAACACTTTGGATGTATAAGGTTTATGCTAATTGAAAACTAATAAATATGAAATTTCAAAAAATTACTCCCTCCGTCCCTATTTACTTGTCCATATTTCCTTTTTTGGTTGTCCCTATTTAGTTGTCCATTTTGACAAATCAAGAAAGGACAACAATTTTTTTTCCTATTATACCCTTATTTACACTTCTTGAAAATTGTAAAAGTGTATGTTGTTTCCCTCCAATTTATTTCACTTGAATTCAAAGAAGTGGTTGTAATTTTGAAGTGACAAGTTGTCATAAGGGTAAAATTGTAACT
>JAJOON010040373.1:0-22007 GCA_029582645.1 Solanum megistacrolobum
GCAGATACAGGTACCCCGGATCAGCATCCTGCACGTCGTTGATCCAGCTGAGCACTCCAGAGTCAGTGGTGAGCCTCCTTGCATTCCGGAGGACTCAATTATTTTGTGTTCTTAGTTTTTGTTTTATTAGGATGTTGCGGGGTCTGTCCCAACATCCATCTCAGTATTTTAGAGGCTTCATAGACAGACAGTCAGTCAGTTAGTTTTGAGTCTCTCATCTATGTATATATGTAAATATTCTATTTTGAGATTTGAGTTGCCTTTATGGCCATATTTTATAAGTTAAGTTGTTTTGTAATATTGCATTGCATGAAGTTACCCTGTTGAGTTAGGTTTCCGCTGAGTTAAGAAAGCCAGGCCAAGGGTTCGCTTGGGGCCATGAATGGTCTCCGGATGCCGGTCCCGCCTAGGGTGTAGGCTCGGGGCGTGACATTTGTGATACAACAAATACAACATGCATTCAACCTCTCTTCTCTCTCTCCCAGATCTCGCTCGCCTCTCTTCTCCCTCTCCTAGTCTGGCTCGCCTCTCTCCTCTCTCTAACATGTAGCTATATTTCGTAATTAAGCAAATTATAGCTATAGATCTCCAATTAAGCCCAAAATATAGTCATTAATTTTGAAAGTTTTCCAAAGAGTAATGTACATAGGACCCATACTATACACGCGCTCTTATGTCTAGTTGTAATATAAAATGGAAAAACTACACAAACTGGACCTAATATGCAAAATATTTATCCAAATTGGATCCAACCCAATATATTTATCCTAATTGGACTCATGACCCAAACTATGTATCCGCATGCCCCTTGTTCTATTCACTGAACTGCTACTTCTTGATCCTTGATATTGTTAGAGTATATATATACTATGATAGTATCAAGCCGTAATTGAACATTTTTTTCACTGAAACGTTGTTTGTTCCTCCTTGATGTCATCAGTATATATTATATATAATGGTATCAAACAATAATTGAGTAGTGCTTTTACTGAAGCATTGCTTCTTCTTCTTTGATACCATCAAAGTATATATATATATACTTTGATGGTATCAAACAGTAAACATGCATTAGTAGTTTAAAATAAAGGGTATGAAAGTAAGAGGGTAGTTGCTTGTAAATAGTTTTCCTTTTTGAGGTACACGTGTACTTTTTTCCCCATATAAAATCCGGTAGTGGCTTTTTAAAATACCAAAAAAACCTAAAACGGCACTACAACAAGTTTGATATTTAGTGAACCAAAAAATCTTATTTCATGATTGTATATCTTTTTTGACAAAATCTATTTTTGTCAATCCTTCGTAGTCATATAATGGGTCACGAAATGTAGATAAATGGTTATCAAATTTGTTTATCAAAGTGTAGTTTTTTTAATGAAAAGTTTTAAAATGATAACTAAACAATGAACTAAATCAAAATGGTAAAGGTTGACGGGTACCGCGCTTTACCAATTTTAATTTAATGGAGTTAACTTTTCTTTTGATAAGACGTGTGGGAGGCACGCCTTATCAAGCGAAGAGCCTCCCACGCCTTACCCCTTTATAAGGCAAGTGGGTGGTCACGTCTTATAAGGCGTTTAGGCCCCCCATTTCTGTTGGAATGTATGCTTCCACCAGTATCAATGGGGCCAGGTCCTCAGCACAGTTGAAACTAAAACAGTAAAGAACAAGTGCTGAAAAATAAAGATTGACAAGAGAGTTTACGTGGAAACCTCCTTGCTCAAGGGAGTAAAACCACAACCTGGCTTGCCAGGACTTTTAGAACTGTTTTTCATTAATCTTCTCAAGCAAAAGTAAAAGCCAGTTACAAATCGAGATTAGCCTGCTAATCCCAACTCTAAGTAACACCTCCTATTACTTAGACGAGCTAGAGTAGATACCACACTACCCACTATACTAATCCTATCCTGATTAATATAGATTTAGAGTGAGAGCCAAGTTAAATCTAATTCTGAACTCACAATGATTCACACAAGTTGAAACGTTTCTTATCACAACGAAACAATCCTACAATGTAAGCACTATTATAAGCAAACAAAATACAGCTTGTACAGAAAGCAATAGAAGCACTTCTATCAGGTCCCTTGCTGCTTTGAAGCTTGAAAGTTTCTCTCTTTGAATGAATGAGTAAATAAGTTGTTGTTTGTTTGATTTATACCATGAAGAGTTATTACCCATCAAACAAACAACATCGTCCTCTGTGATTGGTGGAGTACAATGCTACTTCACCAACCCTCTGACGCAGACAGCTGTAACAGTTGGCTGGCACTTTTGACAACTGGACAAGATTCATACTCTATAGAGGACCAGGTCCCTGTACTTGTGAGGAGATCATCAAAACACCAACGGGTATAAGCTCTTATCAATTTCCCCCTTTTTTATGATGACAAACAATCTGCATAAACAACTCTTCACTTGAGTGAGTAGACATTCATTCAAAAATCAATTGCTCAATTGGCCAGTTATAGAAGCATACAGCAGCAACTAATTAGAGTGGCCATCCTATTAGTTCCTCCTTACTGATATCAGTTCCCCCTTAAGACAACAACACAACATTCAGTTCACAGCATTCAGTTCCCCCAATTGCACCAAACTTAATATTAGTTCCCCCTTAATCCTTGGCTAATTGCACCAAACTTCCCCCTTTTGACATCACTGAAAAGGCGAAGCAGTAAGCATATGCAAGTTAAAATGTTAATCAAAAAGAATTCAGAGCAATGGGCCACACAGAACATGCGAGTGAAAGCAAAAAGAGATAATAATAATACACATGAACAGGGCACAAAATAGAGATACTTGCATATCACAAATACTGACCACTTGACATTGTTCAAACTCACAGCCACAAAGTAGATAGATTTACAGAATAACAGGACCTAAAAAGTGCACAGGCCACAAACTCAAAAAAAGAAACAAGGACACATTTAGGACGGAGGGGGATGAGGGGAGAAAGTATGCATGAACACTAGCATTCGCTCATTGGCATCTTCATGAGCCTTAATAACTTGCTTGTTGAGGGCATTAACTTCATCGTTAAGGGAGGCAATGGTTTTCATCAATTGAGCATTTTCATCCCTCAAAGTTTGTAGCTCCTCAGTGCTACCATTTCTGGTACCTGGTCCTCCTGAGATCACCTTCTAAAACTTAGACTTTAATCTAGAAATTTTAACCTCCTTCTCAGCCAAGAGTTTCGTGAGGTCATCCACCTCCCGGGTAAGCGTAGCCTGCTGCTCCAAAACCGCTGCCACTTGGGACCTACCCTTCACTGATCCTTCCACGCACTCGCATTCTTGTAGAGTGGACTTGGTAAATGTCTGTTTCATGGTACCTGGTACCCTTTTCTCTACTGGAACTTCAAAGTGAGTAAAGACATAATTCAGTAAGTACCCATATGAGATACTATGCTTTGCAGTTCTCAATGTCATTACCCTGTGCATATGCTCCAGCATTATGGCAGGAAGGTTTATTGGTTCTAGTTCACTCAATTGCTCCATGAGGAACATGTCTGCAGCTGATGCAACTGTTCGTTTTTCAGATCGAGGCACAAGTACCTTGTTGATAAATTCAAACAATAGTTGGCATTCACCATTAAGAAGCTTCTTGGGCAATCCTGCAAGCTTAACTTCCCTTTTCTTAGTAGCCTGCACAGTGAACCCCTCAGATGGTTTGCAGCCTTCAATGGACCTGATCCCATTCACAGGTACCCCCAATATAATTCCCAGAGTAACTTCATCCAAGTGGATGCTGATATCCTTAACAGTAGTCGTAATTCCTCCATTTTCTAGAAACTCCATGTTATAGAAGAATTCACGCACTTCTGGCTCGTGGAGATACGGAGGAGGAGGCTCAAAGAGATGGCTCCATTCCTAAACAGACACAACATCAACTAGGGCCACCATTCCAAATTTTGTGGCAATTTTGGGATCAAAAACTCTTCCACTTAGCACCTTTTGGGTCTCCATTATTTCGACCCTTTCCTCTATTGTTAACTCCTTCACTGCCTTCTGATTTCTGACCCTGGGACTAGGTCCCTTTACGGGTTTTTGTTCTTCAAACCTTTCAGAGCTTTCCTCCACTTCAGGCGACCCAGGTTGGGTCGTCTTCTTCTTAGTGTTCTTTCCCTTCTTCGCAATGGATTTTTTTCCCTTTTGTGAGATTTCTTTGAGTTTACTCTTTCTTCTTCTGCTTCCCTATTACGTTTGATGACAAATCTGATGATATTTTTCAGATTGAGTGTCACTATCATCAACATTCACGGGAGTAGATGTAGGTTCTGCATCTAGAGATTCTTTCAGTCGCCTTTTCCTTATCCTCTCAGTGTGGGCAACATTTACCTCCATGGCACCTCTTAGTATCTTTTGTGTTACACTTAGAGTTCTATACTTCTTTCCCTGACCCTTCAGATGGGCTATAACTAATTTTCCATTTCCCTTTCGTTGTCTTTCTTCCCCACTGTCAGCCCTACGAACAGGGGATGTTTCCATATCAACAATGTCAGGCGTCTTTTGTCTTGAACCATCAACTTGAGTCGAGTTTGGTCCTCGTATACCTCTTTGTCTCCATCTCAATTGAGGTTCCTCCTCTTCTTCCTCATTATCCTCAAAATCTGTACCCATTGGAGTCTGGTCAAACACAGGGTCACTTCTGTATGGGACCTGGTCCGGTTACCGCATCTCTTGGTCTATTAGAGTGAGTTGATCAACTCCCCTAAGAGAGGGTAGACTTTGAACTGCCACAAGTTCTGCACCAGCATTTAGAATACATGACACTGGACCAGTTCCCTCTGGTAGGTCTCCTTCAAATAGTCTCTCCGACATTGTTGACGACACTGCCATGGACCCTGCTTCCGTTTCCTCAGAAACGTGTTCATCAAGAGGTTTTTCAACTGAATTAGCACCGAAATCCTGAGACTTGTTTCAGATACCACAAGTGTGGGGGAACAGACCAGGTTCTCAGGAGACAAAGGGATAGATAAGGGCAAAATCTCAGTCTGAGGGGTGGTTGATTTAGCCATTTCGCTTTCCCCACAGATTGGAGTTGAGGAAGATTCTTCAGGGATGGGAATGGAAAAGTTGAATGAACTAGGAGTTTCAACTTCTTGGGAGACGTGAATTTTTGAAGAAGAATTGGATTTCGACATCTTGAGGAGTTTCAAGAGTGAAGGAATCGAGTGTTTTTTTTAGAGAGAGGGAGTGAATCCTTTTGAAAAACATTATGAGAAAAAGGTGGGTTTATTTTACCAGGCTAGGGATTTTATAAAAGGAGTTTGAGATGCATCGGGTCCCCAACAATAGTGATTGTTGCTATTAAAAGGATGAGACGTTTGAAAGCGATGCGACGAATGAGAGTTAGACACGTGGCAGTGAGTTGATAGTTATGACAGAGTAGTATAAGTGATACTAACCTCATGTGGACCAGGTCCTTCTCTTGATTCACAGCCCTGCCTAGTGTAATCAAATCATCCCTTCAGTCTAACACACCATGAGTGTATACCTGCATTAAGGTACCAAAAATGAATCCATTTATGATCAACATAAAAACAAGTATAGATACTTGCCCTCCTTAGCATAGTCATTTCGAGGGAGCTTTGCACAATCAAGTCAAGAGATTAGGTGATTTTGAGCATCCCCAGTCTCATTCTATTGCTGATGAAGGACTCTTTGCTAAGTGCCTTTGTAAAAATGTCAGCCAATTGATCTTCAGTCTTGCAAAACTTCATTGCTACATGTAGTTTCTCCACATTGTCCCTCAGAAAGTGATGCCTCACATCAATGTGTTTTGTCCTTTTATGCTGAATAGAATTTTTGGCCATATTCATGGCACTAGTGTTGTCACAAATAAGAGGAATGGTGTCTGTGAGTACACCAAAATCTTCTAGCTACTGCTTGATCCATAGTAACTGAGCACAACAAGATACATCAGCCACATACTCTGCCTCTGCAGTGGACAAGGCCACAGAGTTCTGCTTCTTGGTTCCCCATGAGATCAATGATGATCCTAGGAAGTGAGCCATTCCTGATGTGCTATTTCGATCAACCAAAAAACCTGCATAGTCAGCATCAGCATAACCAATAAGATCAAAAGAATCACCAGTAGGATAGAAGAGGACCAGGTCCTGTGTTCCTTTTAGATATCTCAAAATGCGCTTGGCTGCCTTCAAATGAGATTTCTTAGGAGCTGCTTGGAATCTTGCACACATTCCAACACTGAACACAATGTCTGGCCTGCTTTCTGTGAGATATAAGAGTGAACCAATGATTCCTCTATACATAGTTTGACCAACTTCTACTCCACTTTCATCTTTATCAAATCTTACACTTGAACTCATAGGAGTGTCCAATGCCTTTGCATCAATGAGAGTGTATTTATTAAGCAGTTCCTTGATATACTTCTCTTGGCATATTGAAGTGCCTTGAGGAGACTGTTTGATTTGCAAGCCTAAGAAGAATGTGAGCTCTCCCATTATGCTCATCTTGAATTCGCTACTCATTATTTCAGCAAACTCCTTGCACAAAGAATCGAGGTAGCACCAAAAATTATGTCATCAACATACACCTGCACAATCAACAATTTTTTACCTCTGGATTTCAAGAACAAAGTATTGTCTATTTTACCTCTCTTGTACCCATTGTCAAACAAGAACTTTGATAGGCGTTCATACCAAGCTCTAGGAACTTGTTTCAACCTATACAAAGCCTTATCCAACTTTAGTACATGATTGGGCAAGTCTGTATCTTCAAAGCCTGGGGGCTGCTTGACATACACCTCCTTCTTCAGATAATCATTCAAGAATGCACTCTTAATAGCCATTTGAAACAGCTTGAACTCATTGTGGGCTGCAAAAACAATCAGGATTCTGACAGCTTCCATTCTGGCAAAAGGAGCAAAAGTCTCATCATAATCAATTCCTTCTTCTTGGTTGTACCCTTGGACCACAAGCCTTGACTTGTTTCTTGTAATGGTTCCATGCTCATCAAGTTTGTTTCTGAACACCCATCTGTCCCAATAATAGTTTTGTCCGCTGGTCTGGGGACCAGGTGTCACACTTTGCTTCTTTCAAATTGATGAAGTTCCTCATGCATTAAGATTACCCAGTATGCATCCTGGAGAGCTTCTTTGATGTTTTTAGGCTCAATGGTCAATAAATGCTGAAAATGCTGCCAGATTTCTTGATTTTGATCTGGTTTGAATTCCAGAATCAAGAGGGGAAATGAGATTGTCCAGTGGATAAGAGGATTGATGTTTCCATCCGGACTTCCTGGTAATTTCTTCCTCTCTGTCAGCATCAGAATCACCTTCACTTTCTTCAGGATTTGGAGGCAAAACATCCTGTAATGGATCTGAGGGACCAGGTTCTCCTGAAGCACCAGATTCCTCTCCTTGTGTAGTCTGATCATTCCTCTAATGGCCTGTCTGCTCTTCAAACCCATAGTTTTCACCATGGTCATTCAGTGTTCCTGATTCATCAAACTTGACATGCATACTTTCCTCAATACAAAGGGTTCTTTTGTTGAACACTCTGTATGCCTTGCTTGTCGATGAATAACCGACAAATACACCCTCATCACTTCTAGCATCAAATTTCCCTAGGTCATCCTTTCTATTGTTCAACACAAAGCACTTGCAACCAAAAAGGTTTGAAGTGTGCAATGGAGGGTTTTTTGTTGTTCAACAGCTCATAGGGGGTCTTCTTGATGACAGATCTGATGAGGCTCCTATTAGTCACATAGCATGCAGTGTTGACAGCTTCAGCCCAGAAATTCATAGCAAGCCCTGAGTCAATCAACATAGTTCTGGCAATCTCCACCAATGTGTTGTTCTTTCTTTCAACAACTCCATTTTGCTGAGGAGTTCTTGGTGCTGAGAAGTTGTGGTTTATTCCATGTTTTGTACAAAAACCTTCTAGTTGAGAGTTTTCAAACTCTGTACCATGATCTGATCTTACATTGGTTATTTTGCAGTTCAGCTTCACTTGAATAGCTTTGGCAAATGTGATCAAGATTGCAGTTGTCTCATCTTTAGTGCACAGGAACAGGTTCCAGGTAAACCTAGAAAAGTCATCAACAATGACAAGAATATATTTATTACCTCCCCTACTTTGAATTCTGATAGGTCCACATAAGTCCATGTGAATCACCTCCAGAGGTCTTGATGTGCTGATACCTTTCTTGGCTTTGAATTATGACTTAGTCTGTTTCCCTTTAGCACAAGCATTGCAGACTTTGTCATTTGCAAACTTCAGTCTTGGCAATCCGCGGACCAGGTCCCCTGCAACAAGTTTGTTCAGCAAGGAATTACCCACATGACCCAGTCGTCTATGCCACAGATCAACATCATCAGCTTGTGCACTTAAGCACGACATGTCATCTCCTTTTATGGAATCAAGATCAGCAACATACATGTTCTTGACTCTGGTAGCAGACATAACAACTCTAAGTGTTAAGCAATTTGTGACTAAGCATTTGTCAGCCATGAAAGAGACTTTATTCCCCTTGTCACAGATTTGAGATATACTCAGCAGATTGAATTTTAAACTTTGCACATAATGCACATTGTTTATAGAGTTTTCAGCAGACCTCCCAATTCTGCCAATACCAAGTATAAAACCCTTCTTTCCACCACCAAAAGACACACCACATCCCTGATGTGCTTGCAAAGAGAGGAAGTTGGAAGTGTCTCCAGTCATGTGCCTTGAGCATCCGCTGTCCATGTACCAGCACTAACTCCTTCATCTCTTCTGCATAAGAGTTTACTTGTTAGATTTTGGAACCCACTTCAGTCTGAGTTCCCAATAATCATCAAAGGGCTTGATAAGAAACCTTCTTGTCCAGGGAGGCAAGGTGTTCTTACTGAAATGATAACGGGGACCAGGTCCCTTTTGTCCCTTTTTGTCGTTGTTTATGTATTTGACAAATTTTATATGGTTATCTTTGACCCTTTTTAGACTTTCACACTTATCTTTTAAGTGGCCATTTCGACCGCAATAAGTACACAAGAGATTATTAGATACAAACACATACTTACTATGGGCATTGAAAGGGGGCTCTATAGGTCTACATCCTAACCCTTTCTTACCATTGAAACCCTGATTAGCCAGATTAGAAAGCATCCCAGAGGAGTCAACCCATCTTAAGGAATGGCTTAACTCCTCCTTGATCCTGCTCAAGTCCTTTAAGTTGGGAGTTTATTTCAAGGGATTCAGTAAGTTTAGACTCAGAATCTTTTAGCTTTTCTTCCAGCTCTTCCTCAAAGATACTAAGTTTTCTCTTTCCACCTGCTGAGGGACCAGGTTCCCCACTAGTCTCAGTGACACAGGTTTCTAAGATCCCTATTCTTATGCTCATTTCAGACACTTGAGCTATAAGAGTGGAGTTCTCATTTTCATGCATACTTATTTTCTTATTCAGCAACAAGTTTTCAGCAGTTCGCTCAACAACGGAGTCAATGAGAAGAGCAGCAAGTTTCCTCAATTTTTTTGACATGAAGAGTATCTAGATCATTTTTTAAGTCAAGAAGAGTTACCTCATTTGAGTCTTTTTCATCATCGGAGTTCGCCATCAAGGAGAAAATTGGGTTGAAGATACTTTCATCATCTTCAATCGCCATCATAGAGACATCTTCATGATTCTCATCATCTTCTTCTGACTCACTAGTGTCATTTCACCAAACAACAAGTGCCTTCCTGACCAACTGATCAGCATGAGCCTTTCTTCGAGCATGGTCTGGGACCAGGTCCCTCTTACGAGGTCTGGTGTCATGAATTTCCTGCTTCTGACTGGGGCAGTCTCTCATGAAATGACCAGGTTTGCTGCACTTGTGACACATATCACTTGTCATGGCGGTCTTGTTGTTGGAAGCCTTCTTTTGGAAAACTCCCTGCCTTTTAATAATCTTCTTCATCGCCTGGTAATATAGGCCATTTCATCTTCCTCATCGCCTACTTCATTCTTAGAAGCTTTTAGAGCAATAGATTTTTCCTTTCTTCCTTCCTTCATGTTAGTTCCCTGCTTCTTGTTTAGCTCGTATGTCTGAAGATTCCCAATCAGCTCATCCATGGGAAAATTCGTCAGGTCCTTCGCCTCTATTATAGCATTCACCTTGCTTTCCCAAGAGTTGGGAAGCACCTTAAGAATTTTGCAGACCTGCTTGTAAGTGGAAATAGGCTCACCCAAACACCTGAGCTCGTTGGTGATAGAGGTGAAATGTGAGTTCATTTCAAAGATGGTTTCACCTTTCTTCATAACAAAAATCTCATATTGGGTGGTAAGCATGTCAACCTTCGACTCCTTAACTCGTTTGGTCCCTTCATGAGTTGTTTCAAGGCAATCCCAAATTTCTTTGGCTGTCTCACAAGCAGAGATTCTGTTATACTCATCCGCTCCAATCCCACGCACTAGGATCTTGGCTTTGTAATTCTTTTCAATCTTCTTCCTATCAGCTTCATTGTATTGTTTTCTTGTCTTTACCATAGTAGTGGTGGTCTCTCCATCTTTCACTTCCTTGACTGGAATGTAAGGACTATCAAGAATGATGTCCCACAGCTCATTGTCCTCTACATTGATATAATCATGCATACGATTGTTCCACCATCCATAATACTGACCATTGAATCGAGGTGGTCTGGTCGAAGACTTCCTTCCTCCATGTTAGGTGGAGCGGCCATTTCGTCAGGATCTTTCCTTTTCTTGGTGTTAACCAGAGAGAAAAGACTTTCTCTGATACCACTTGTTGGAATGTATGCTTCCACCAGTATCAATGGGACCAGGTCCTTAGCACAGTTGAAACTAAAACAGTAAAGAACAAGTGCTGAAAAGTAAAGATTGACAAGAGAGTTTACGTGGAAACCTCCTTGCTCAAGGGAGTAAAACCACGACCTGGCCTGCTAGGACTTTTAGAACTGTTTTTCACTAATCTTCTCAAGCAAAAGTAAAAGCCAGTTACAAACCAAGATTAGCCTGCTAATCCTAACTCTAAGTAACACCTCCTATTACTTAGACGAGCTAGAGTCGAGACCATACTACCCACTTTACTAATCCTATCCTGATTAATATAGATTTAGAGTGAGAGCCAAGTTAACTCTAACTCAGAACTCACAATGATTCACACAAGTTGAAACGTTTCTTATCACAACGAAACGAATCCTACAATGTAAGCACTATTACAAGCAAACAAAATACAGCTAGTACAGAAAGCAATAGAAGCACTTCTATCAGGTCCCTTGTTGCTTTGAAGCTTGAAAGTTTCTCTCTTTGAATGAATGAGTAAATGAGTTGTTTGTTTGATTTATACCATGAAGAGTTATTACCCATCAAACAAACAACATCGTCCTCTGTGATTGGTGGAGTACACTGCTACTTCACCAACCCTCTGACGCAGCCAGCTGTTACAGTTGGCTGGCACTTTTAACAACTGGACAAGATTCATACTCTGTAGAGAACCAGGTCCCTGCACTTGTGAGGAGATCATCAAAACACCAACGGGCATAAACTCTTATCAATTTCAATTCTTGTCTGAGATGAAAGCAAAAAGTAACTTAACATGCACTAATTTTGGGAGATCTCTATCATAGTATTTATATTTTGATAATTTTTATCATGGTTAAATTAAAAATTAAGGTTAAAGTATATGTTGATTAGTTATACTAGTTTTTAGCGATAGAAGTATCTAAGTTAATAAAAGGTGTAAGTCGAGATACTGTAGGAACAATTTAGTTCTATATCTTTTTAAAGTCGTACTCAATTCGTCTTAATTTATAATTTCTCAGTTCACTTTTACTTATGTAGTATATTTGGACTTAGCACGTTTATCAAAAAAATAATGAGGGGCGATACAATTATTTTACCACATTATTTTTTCTAAAGTTCGTTGTACTCAAATCAGTGTTCTCCAACACAAGCGGTATTGCAATAAAACACTGACCATAAACACATGAATGTTACGTTTAGTAATCTTAGTCACTTTATTATGTCATTTAGTTTGCTCTTCATGTATGTAAATCTAAAGTTAAAGTTCAATAAAATTAGTCTTTCCTAATCAATTTTATTTCTTCTTTCTTCTGCAATTCTTAAACAACACTTATTTTGCCGGTTTAAGAATATTCCAAATTTTCAATGACAATTGGATTAGATTTCTTTATCTTGTGTTAGCAAAAATCATTTGGTTAGATGGAGAATTCTGAGTTGTGCGTTATATGGCTAAAGCATGTACAAACTGATCTCCTCTTGTCAAACTGGTTTTTATCAATGGAAGGTCTCTGATAATATTATTTTAACACAGAAAATGGTCCATTACATAAATCAACCCCATAATCTGAAAATGTTGTCATGAAACTTGACATGGCTAAAATATATGATCGAGTTGATTGGGAATATCTATGCATGGTGCTGAGAAGAATGAACTTTGTGTAACTGTGGATTAACACAATATGGAGGTTGATTTCTAATCTGTGGTATTCTGTGAATTTAAATGGCACAAGGCATGAATTTTTAAAATCTACCAGAGGCATCAAACAGGGTGACCTTTTGTCACCTTCTCTTTCTGTTATTAGTGCTGAAATGATGTCCACACTGATGAACAATCTCCAAGAAAATGAGTTTATTCCTTATTTTATTGAGAAAAGAGGCCCCTTCATAAATCATCTTTGTTATGCTGATGACACAATTCTATTTTCTTCTAGGGATCCATTTTCCATTAAGAAAATGATGCATAAATTAGAAATCTATGAGCATATTTCTGGATAGATGGTGAACAAGAATAAATGTGATTTTTGTGTCTCTTCGAATTTGATTGATGATCAAATTAGGGAGACTGCTTCCATTACAAAATTTAGCCACCTCCAGTTTTCAATGCAATATCTAGGTTGTCCTCTATATAAGGGGAAAAAAAGAAAAAATATCTATTTCAACACTATAATGGCCAAGGTTTTCAACAGGATGGTATTCAAGCCAATATCTATTGTAACAGAAACATTTTGTCCAAAGAAAATTGTATTCTGGACAATCTCATAATTGGAGAAATTGATGGATATTAAAGAAGATGTTGAAAAGTATGTGATATGAAAAATTGATCTTGAAAAAATTTCCTTCTGGTGGGATAATTAGTTAGGAAAAGGTGCACTTGCTAAAATTACGATGCTCCTTAGTAATTTTATAGAAAATGAAAATTGGAATTTGCTAACTTGAGGAATCGTATTCCTAATCAATTGGTTGTTGATATTAGGAATATTGAGATCTTCAATAACAAGATTGATACTTCTATTTGGTCCAATAATAACACTGAAATTTTTTCTTAAAAATTGTTTGACATAGATTCAGGAAGCGAAGGCCTAGTACCCTCACTTCTAACATGATTTGGCACAATAAGCTTCCTTATAAGATATCCTCTTTTTTTTTACATAATGCTTCACAAAAGCATTTCTATTGATGATGAACTTAAGAGATTTGAATTGTCATTCCTTTTGGATGCTGTTGCTGCACGACATATAAGGAAACATTTATTTTGTGACAGTGATATATATTGCAAGAAGAGTTTGGCCTTTTTTTGGACAATCACATGGTATTCATATAAGAGTTATAAGGTGATTCTAGACAAAAAATGATGTCTTGGTGGTTAATCAAGACTAAAAATCTGATTCATGCTACTCTCTTTCGAGTTGTTTCTATTCTCACGTGTTGGGAACCATGAAAAATTATCCACATGTCTAGTAGAAAAATTATCCAACAAGTGGGAACTGTATCAGTTCCCAATTCTATGATCTTCAGTTACCGATGGGATATAAATACATGTGGGGAACCATTGAAAGTACTAAACAATCATTTTCTTGTAGCATGATTAAATGGATGAAGCTTGATTCTGATTGGGTTAAGCTTAACTTTGATGGCTGTTGCAATGGAAATTCGGAAAGTTTTGATGGTGGTGGTATTATCAGAAACCACAATGAATATTTTCTCATTACATATGTTGATTTCTATGACTATTACAGTAATAATATGGCTGAAGCTAAGGCCTTAGACCAATGACTGAAAATATGTGTTGATGAAGGTTATAATTCTGTGGTTGTTGAGTATAAAATGATGATTTCTTGGCGGATGCAACAAATTAGTATTAATATCAAAAACTTCTTTAAGAATTTCAATTGCTCTTTTGTCCACATTTATAGCGAAGGTAAAATGGTTACAAATTATCTTGCCAACATTAGAGAAAGAAGCAAAATGTTCATGAAGTTCAATAATATCGATTCTCTGTCTAGTATACTAAAGACTCTTATCACAATGAATAGATAAGGTACACCAAACTTCAAAGTCAAACCTAGAAGGAATCAATTTTAATGTACTTTTAGTAGTCTTAACTACTTATTTAGCCTTATTTTGTATAGATGAATGCTATTTATATTCATTTTTACAACTCTCATTTATCTTCTATATATATACCTAAAAGTAATTAGATACACTCTTCCTTTTTTAGTAACGCTATGGTTTATATCCTTCTCACTGTACTACTTTTGTTTGATATATCTATAGATTGAAATCATAGCTAAATTCCAAATACCACCTGGTGTAGACTGTTAAAAAGATGTGTGTTACATTTACTTAAAACTTTTCTTATAATGCAATCATGTATAAATTGTATGAAAGTTCAAGTTACTAAACTAATCCAGTTTAGTCTCGAACTACTAGTTTTTTTAGGTAACTAACGTTTTTATTAATCACCTGTGAAAGCATTACAAAATAGTTGTCCAACTCAGTCAGCTTAGTCTATCCAGCAACTCCATTACATTTCTAACTCAAAGTCTAACAACATTTCCTATTTACAATAACCACGTTTGTATAAGGGGCCTAACTGTTGTAGTAGCTCTAACATTGCAAATATAAGCTACTCTTCTTACAATCTGATCAGGTCCCATAGTTTTCCGTTCAAACACCCTTTGATTTCTTTCATTCCACAGTGCATAGACTGTCTCAGCATACACCATTTTAAATACTTATGCCTGCGTAGTTTTCCCTTTTGAATTCTTGATCACCCACTGAAGATGCTCGTTCCAATTGGTAGTCTGAGGGTTCTGTCTCTGCATCCAAAGTAACATCTTTGCCCAAACATGCATAGTAAATTCACACTGCACAAACAAATGATCCCGCGTCTCATCTTCCTGATTGCATAACACACATGTGAGATTGATCTCCAGACCCCATTTTCGGAGCCTATCTTTGGTTAGAATCTTACCATGTAGTTGAACCCACATTATAAACACAGCTTTGGGTCTTGGAGCATTACTAAACATAGTAACCTTCCAAGGTACTCTAGCTCTGTTTCCCAGCAGCTCTAAGTATTTTTGTCTTAGGATTCTCTTGCCAGATATATTAGACCCGCTATCCAGTGCCCAAAACCTTCTAGCCTCCATAATCTTCTTTATCATCCAACAGGCTTGTTGTGGTATCACCATAGTGGAAGGGTTCTGAGTCTTGAAATAGTAAGCATGTTCGTATCCAAATGCTATCTTGTTTATGTGTAAGGTCCCAATATAGTTTAGCAATGGCTGCTTTGTTCCACAGAAGCAAATTAATGATATTAAACCCACCCACAGACTTAGGTGAACAAACTGTATCCCAAGCAATCAAAGCCTTCTTGTTGATGGTGTTAGTCCCTGCCCATACATAACTTCTGCAATAAGCTTCAATTATTTGGACTACTTTACTAGGTAAGGGGAACATCTGCGACCAATAAGATTGTATCCCAAAGAGCACTGTTTGCACCAATTGGACTCTACCAGCATATGAAAGTTTCTTTGCTGTCCAAGAAGTGATTCGACTGACTATCTTTTCAATAAGTGGTTGCCATTGGATAAGTTTGAATTTTTTGGTAGATAAGGGAATTCCTAAGTATTTGAACGGCAACTCCCCACCTACAAACCCAAGATGTTGTAAAATCAGATCTTTATCATATAGTGAGACACCACCAAAATATACACTGCTTTTGTTTAAATTTGCTTTCAATCCAGAAGCTGTAGAAAACTGCTCAAAAACTCTATGCAATGCACTTACTGATTGGAGATCTCCTTTTGAAAACAGGAGTAAGTCATCTACATAACAAATATGTGTCAGCTTTACCCTAGCACACTTAGGATGATACCGATAACCTTCATCATGCTGCAATTCATGTAACCCCCTACTAAGATATTCCATTGCAATTGCAATCTCAACCCCTTAGCTGCAGAAAAGGAGAGGTATACTCCCCATTTATGCTAATAGTATAGCTCACCGTTTGCACACATTCCATGATCCAGCCAATCACTTTTGTAGGGAATTTCATATACTCCAATATCTTCCTCAAATATACCCACTCAACACTATCATAGGTCTTTTGGAAATCAATTTTTAGCATACATCTGGGAGAAATATGTTTTCTAGTATATGCTTGTACCAGCTCATGTGCTAGAATAACATTATCAACAATCTTTCTCCCAAGAATAAATCCAGCCTGTGCTTCATAAATAATGCTGGCTATAATCTTCTGTATCCTCCTGGCCAAAACCTTAGAGATTACTTTGTAAAGCACTGTACAAAATGCTATAGGCCTGAAATCCCTGATTGTAATTGGATTGGTAGTCTTAGGGAGTAAAGTTACAGCAGTGCAATTAATAGGTTTGAACATTTTACCAGTGCGAAAAAATTCCTGGACAGCTGCAATGATGTCTGCCTTGATCAGTGGTAGTGCAGCCTTATAAAAAGTTGCATTATAGCCATCAACCCCGGGGGATTTATCAGATCCAATCTGATTAAGACCTTCTAGTATTTCAGCATCTGTAATATCTTTATTCAGCTCATATTGTTGCTCATGTGAAAGAACAGGTCCTTGTTGCATAATTATAGCATTTACAGCAGGTAGGCTCTGAGCAGCAGTACCCATCAATCCCTTATATAATTTGACAATCTCTAGTTTGATATCCTCAGCCTCCTTCAAATTTGTTCCATCAAGAGATCTGAGATTTAGTATCTGCTTTCTTTGTTGTTTCTCCTTCATTACAGCAGAGAAGTACTTTGTATTAGCATCACCCAGCGAAATCCAATTCACCCTAGCCTTTTGTTTCAGCACACTCTCTTCTATCATAGACCATTTTTCTAGATTAAGCAATACTTCTTTCTCCTTCATTATTAGGTAATTAGAGTGATCTCATCTCATCTCAATCTGAATCATCTCCAGTTCATTTCTACAGGCTATAACTTTCTGCCCAATATGCTTGAATTCATCATTATTCAACTGCTTAAACTCGGCCTTAAGTTTCTTCAGATTATACCACACATGTTTCATGCTGCCTCCTGCTGGTCTTCTGGTCCAATATCTGGTCACTATAGGAATGAAATCAGCATGATCCTTCCAGACATTGAAAAATCTAAAGGGTGATTTAGAAGGTTTAGGACCTTGTGACATGTGTATCATCATGGGAGCGTGATCAGACACATTAGGCAAGCCATATTCAGTGGATATGTGTCCCCAATTCCACATCCATGCTTCATTCCCGAACATTCTATCTATTCGACTATAGATTCTCCTCCCACCATCTTGTTTGTTTGTCCAAGTGTTAAAATGCCCTCTCCATTGTAACTCAGTAAGCTCAGCTGTGGCAATGCATTTTGAAAAATCTTGAACTTCCGCACTAGTAACAGGGTTCCCACATAATCTATCTTGAGGAGAAAGCACTGCATTAAAGTCCCCTCCAATTATCCAAGGCATAGTTGTACCTTGTGATATGCTTTTAATCTCCTACCATAGTATTCTTCTCTGCTCAATACCATTAAATCCATAGACCACTGTTAAAGCATATTCCATACTTTCTACTCTACTTATGACCTGGCAATGAATAAATTGAGCTCCTGCTCTAATAAATTAGATATTCACCTTCCTATCATTCCAAATTACCCACACCCTTCCATTATTTGCATATTCATAATTATGAAAGCTCAACCAACCAGGGGCCAAGTGTTTCAAGACCTTGCCCACATTATGTTCTTTCACCTTAGTTTCTACAAATCCTGCAATTTGAATATGGCGTGATGATAATATCTTCTTCAATTCCTTCTGCTTATGCCATTTATTGATGCCCCTGAGATTCCATATTAACACCTTCATAAAGAATTAGAGGTCCCACCTCTATCAGTGGGTAGTATGATATGGTCTCCTATCTACCCTGATCCCAAAATATATTGAGGATGAGAAAGGTTAATACGTATATGACATGGCACCATCACGTGATCAGTTAACTGATTATTGTTAAGGCTGTTAGTTAATAGTTTGTTAGAAAGATATTAGCTAGCTTAGTTAGTTACAAGTTAAAACATGTATATAAGTGTGTAGATGATCAAATTTTCAGTATCAGTTTTAATCAGAGAAAAATTCCCAATTTTGTATTCTCCCAGAATTCTGTCTCTGTTCATTCAAGCTTAATAGCAGTTTCAGATTTCCTCCATTAATGGAAGTCACTACAATGTTTCTGAATTCTAACATGGTATCTGAGCTTTGAGGAGAGTTTCTGGACTTCTGAATTCAAGTCACAAACCACACTCATTTTTTTTGTAATTGAGAAGTGGATCTATGATTCAGAGCACTCGGCAAACAACAATGGCGATTGATAATGAAGCCACCACAACTCCTACAGTGATTGATCATCACCATCCTATGTACCTGCAGGCGTGTGATACTCCAGGTAACAATCTAATCTCATTTCTCCTAACAGGTCTAGAAAATTATGCAATTTGGAGTAGATCGATGAGAATTGGACTGGTAGGAAAGAGCAAATTAGGTTTTGTAGATGGAAGACACACTAAGGATAAATTTGATACATCATTTCATGAACTTTGGGAAAAATGTAATGCAATAGTGCTGTCATGGATAATGAATGATGTTAGCAAAGAATTATTGAGTGGAATCATGTATGCCTCTAGCGCACACAAAGTTTGGACTGATTTGAAGGAACGACTAGATAATGTTGACGGATCTAGGGTGTTTCATCTACACACAGAAATTAATCATCTCGCTCAGGGTACTTCCTCTATATCGAGCTACTTCTCGAAGATGAAGGAACTTTGGGAAGAATCTGATGCCCTCATGCCATGTCCTGGTTGTGAATGGGCTGAATCAAAGAAATATGTTGAACATTTTGAGTATCAACGTTTGTTACAGTTCTTAATGGGGTTGAATGAGTCCTATAGCCAATGCCGAAGTCAGATCATGATGATGACTCCCACTCCTAGCTTGAACAAGGCATACTCGATGGTGATCTTTGAAGAGAGTCGAAGATCTCTAGGCAAATCAGTACATATGGGGGAATCCATGGATGGGATAACATTATTCAATAATCGAGTGACTGACAATCATCGAAATCCGGGAAACAATTTTAGAGATGCAGACAACAACTTCAAACTAAGGAGGACTAATGATTTGTATTGTGAACTTTGCCATATGAGAGGGCACTCAGTGGACAAATGTTGGAAGCTACATGATTATCCTCCTGATTCACAAGGGAAGAGAAGACCAGCAGGAACAAATGGAGGAGGAAACCATCCCCCAAGGTACAGGCCAACTGCTAACATAGCTGCACAGGGGGATCCACAAACACAACATGCTCTCTATGCTCGTGAGAAGGAACACACCTGCTCGAACAACCAGCTGAATGACACTGATGCAAGTCGCAACAATGGTATCATGTTCACTCAAGATCAGTATGATCAATTACTGAAGCTGATCAACAAAGACTGTACCACATCTGAGAAACATGTAGCAGGTATACTTTATTCGTTTCTAGCAACTCATGAAATTGCTTATGATAAATGGATAGTTGACTTAGGGGCCACTAATCACATGATACATGATAAACATATGTTTAATGAGACTACAATAGCAGACAACATACCTTCCGGTAAGGTTTATTTGCCAGATGGTAATGCCCTTGAAATTGCATGTATTGGTTCATGTTCCTTGGGAGGTGGAGCAGAACTTACTAATGTCTTATGCATACCAAACTTCCAATACAACCTGCTATCAGTTTCAAAACTGACAAAGGATCTGAAGTGTTTTGTCACTTTTTATCCTAACCTATGCATTATGCAGGACCTTCACAGTGGGAAAGTGAAGGGGATTGGTAAGATGTGTGATGGCTTATACAAAATGCAATTGCAAGTGAAAGACTACCAGCAGGCAATGGCAGCAACTGCAACTGTAGACTCAAGACCAATTGGTGAAAATACAGACTTAAAAACATGGCACAACAGATTGGGACATGCTCCTGACAAAGTCCTGATGAAAATTCCAAATATGAATTTTAGCACAAGTAGTAGCAACATCAAAGAATGCACCATATGTCCACTAGCCAAGCAGAGGAGACTACTTTTTCCTGTTAAAACTACTAGATTTACTTCTCCTTTAGAAATGATACATGCTGATGTTTGGGGCCCTTATACGGTTTGTAATCATGATGGTAGTAGGTTCTTTTTTACCCTAGTCGATGACTATACTAGGATGACATGGATTTTTTTGTTGAAACTCAAAAGTGATGTAATTGTTGTTTTGAAACAATTTATTCCTCTAATTCAGCATCAGTTTGGAGCAACTGTTAAAGTGTTTCGAAGTGACAATGGATCCGAATTTTTTAATTCTAATTGTGATGCATTGTTTAACTCTTGTGGTATCATTCATCAAAGCTCATGTGTTTACACTCCTCAACATAATGGTTTGGTTGAGAGGAAGCACAAACACATTTTGGAAGTAGCTAGGGCAATCAGACTTCAAGGTCATTTGCCTCTCAAATTTTGGGGTAAATGTGTTCAAAATGTTGTCTATGTCATAAATAGACTCCCTTTATCTGTCTTGAATGGTAAATCAGCTTTTGAGTTGTTATATGGGAGACCACCATCTCTCCAACACATGAGAACTATTGGATGCTTGTGTTATACCAAATCCTTATTTTGTCCTTTATTGTATTGTCCTAAATTTTGCAATAAAAAAAGTTTTCGCGGGCGAATATTTACTCTTTCACTCCTACCGTCTGTCTATCTCTTATCGGGAAAGCACTTTTTTTTTTATCCTTTAGTGTATGATTTGACTCCACTCAATATATCATGACTACTAATGCTAAGAATGCTTCGCCCTGACTAGCTAGTCTGGGAAGGTAGGTAAGTAAGAGGCGGATCTAGGGCTTCTTCGACTTCTTATTCATAGTTGAGATACTCCCAACCTCCACCAGCAAGCAGCACCGGAGTTAATCGTAACGTTTCTTTAGCTTCAGGGGGAAATTCCTATGTCTTTCTTTCATCCTCTCAAAGAAAATAAAAGAGGAGAAAACGCGTTTTCGAGATAGGAATCGGTATCTAATGAATTCAATGGTTTTGCTACTGTTGTTCCTGGAGGTGACAAATTTGGTCCTAAGGCTATTGACGCAGTTCTCATGGGCTACTCTGCTACTCAGAAAGGCTACAGACTTTACAGTCTGTTAACTAACCACTTCTTTGTTAGCAGGGATGTACGTTTTCAGGAATCTCTATTTCCTTTTCAGCTGCAAAAGTCTAGTCAACTTCACATCTTTCCAAATGGTGTTATTACCACTGATACATCACCTACTGCTATCACTGTCCCAGCTTCTTTGCCTCTTGATAATGCTGAATCTAGTCTAATTTCCTCTCCTGAGGTGACTTGCAGTATTTCCTTCAAAATTAAGGATCTTGGTGAAATGAAGTATTTCACTCCTCAACTTCAAAATTAAGGATCTTGGTGAAATGAAGTATTTCCTTGGAATTGAGATTGCAAGGTCAAAACAAGGGATATTAATGAATCAAAGAAAGTTTGCATTGGAATTAATTACTGATTTGGGACTTGCAGGCTCTAAGCCTGTAACGACCCGGAAAATGATAGAGTGAAACTAGAGCCTCACATGTGAGTTTGGAGTCGAGAACTTAATGAAATGATTATAATTGAATTTGACCCAAAAAGTTCTTAAAAATGTGCTTCGGAAGTTACCGGAAACT